>CANNZV010003831.1:0-53305 GCA_947561585.1 Caprella mutica | reverse complement strand
GTTATACTGTCAAATTAGTTACACCGTTAAATTAGTTACACCGTCAAATTAGTTATACTGTCAAATTAGTTACACCGTCAAATTAGTTACACCGTCAAATTAGTTACAACGTCAAATTAGTTATACTGTCAAATTAGTTACACCGTCAAATTAGTTATACTGTCAAATTAGTTACACTGTCAAATTAGTTATACTGTCAAATTAGTTACACCGTCAAGTTAGTTATACTGTCAAATTAGTTATACTGTCAAATTAGTTATACCGTCAAATTAGTTACACCGTCAAATTAGTTATACCGTCAAATTAGTTATACTGTCAAATTAGTTATACTGTCAAATTAGTTATACTGTCAAATTAGTTACACCGTCAAATTAGTTACACCGTCAAATTAGTTATACCGTCAAATTAGTTACACCGTCAAATTAGTTACACCGTCAAATTAGTTACACCGTCAAATTAGTTATACCGTCAAATTAGTTACACCGTCAAATTAGTTACACCGTCAAATTAGTTATACTGTCAAATTAGTTATACCGTCAAATTAGTTATACTGTCAAATTAGTTATACCGTCAAATTAGTTATACTGTCAAGTAAGTTACACCGTCAAATTAGTTACACCGTCAAATTAGTTATACTGTCAAATTAGTTACACCGTCAAATTAGTTATACTGTCAAATTAGTTATACTGTCAAATTAGTTACACCGTCAAATTAGTTACACCGTCAAGTTAGTTATACCGTCAAATTAATTATACTGTCAAATTAGTTACACCGTCAAATTAGTTATACTGTCAAATTAGTTATACTGTCAAATTAGTTATACCGTCAAATTAGTTACACCGTCAAATTAGTTATACTGTCAAATTAGTTATACCGTCAAATTAGTTATACCGTCAAATTAGTTATACCGTCAAATTAGTTATACTGTCAAGTTAGTTATATTGCCAAATTAGTTATACCGTCAAATTAGTTATACCGTCAAATTAGTTACACCGTCAAATTAGTTATACCGTCAAATTAGTTATACTGTCAAGTTAGTTATACCGTCAAATTAGTTATACCGTCAAATTAGTTACACCGTCAAATTAGTTACACCGTCAAATTAGTTACACCGTCAAATTAGTTATACTGTCAAGTTAGTTATACCGTCAAATTAGTTATACCCGCAAATTAGTTACACTGTCAAATTAGTTATACCGTCAAATTAGTTATACCGTCAAATTAGTTATACCGTCAAATTAGTTATACCGTCAAATTAGTTATACCGTCAAATTAGTTACACCGTCAAATTAGTTACACCGTCAAATTAGTTATACCGTCAAATTAGTTATACTGTCAAGTTAGTTATACCGTCAAATTAGTTATACCGTCAAATTAGTTACACCGTCAAATTAGTTATACTGTCAAATTAGTTATACCGTCAAATTAGTTACACCGTCAAATTAGTTACACCGTCAAATTAGTTACACCGTCAAATTAGTTACACCGTCAAATTAGTTACACCGTCAAATTAGTTACACCGTCAAATTAGTTACACCGTCAAATTAGTTATACCGTCAAATTAGTCACACCGTCAAATTAGTTACACCGTCAAATTAATTATACCGTCAAATTAGTTATACCGTCAAATTAGTTACACCGTCAAATTAGTTACACCGTCAAATTAGTTATACTGTCAAATTAGTTACACCGTCAAATTAGTTACACTGTCGAATTAGTTACACCGTCAAATTAGTTACACCGTCAAATTAGTTACACCGTCAAATTAGTTATACTGTCAAATTAGTTATACTGTCAAATTAGTTATACTGTCAAATTAGTTACACCGTCAAATTAGTTACACCGTCAAATTAGTTATACTGTCAAATTAGTTACACCGTCAAATTAGTTATACCGTCAAATTAGTCACACCGTCAAATTAGTTACACCGTCAAATTAGTTACACCGTCAAATTAGTCACACCGTCAAATTAGTTATACCGTCAAATTAGTTACACCGTCAAATTAGTTACACCGTCAAATTAGTTACACCGTCAAATTAGTTACACCGTCAAATTAGTTACAACGTCAAATTAGTTATACTGTCAAATTAGTTACACCGTCAAATTAGTTATACCGTCAAATTAGTTACACCGTCAAATTAGTTACACCGTCAAATTAGTTAAACTGTCAAATTAGTTACACCGTCAAATTAGTTATACTGTCAAATAAGTTACACTGTCAAATTAGTTATACTGTCAAATTAGTTATACCGTCAAATTAGTTACACCGTCAAATTAGTTACACCGTCAAATTAGTTACACCGTCAAATTAGTTACACCGTCAAATTAGTTACAACCTCAAATTAGTTATACTGTCAAATTAGTTACACCGTCAAATTAGTTATACTGTCAAATTAGTTACACTGTCAAATTAGTTATACTGTCAAATTAGTTACACCGTCAAGTTAGTTACACCGTCAAGTTAGTTATACTGTCAAATTAGTTATACTGTCAAATTAGTTATACCGTCAAATTAGTTACACCGTCAAATTAGTTATACCGTCAAATTAGTTATACTGTCAAATTAGTTATACTGTCAAATTAGTTATACCGTCAAATTAGTTATACTGTCAAGTTAGTTACACCGTCAAATTAGTTACACCGTCAAATTAGTTATACTGTCAAATTAGTTACACCGTCAAATTAGTTACACCGTCAAATTAGTTATACCGTCAAATTAGTTACACCGTCAAATTTTAGTTATACCGTCAAATTAGTTACACCGTCAAATTAGTTACACCGTCAAATTAGTTATACTGTCAAATTAGTTATACCGTCAAATTAGTTATACTGTCAAATTAGTTATACCGTCAAATTATTTATACTGTCAAGTTAGTTACACCGTCAAATTAGTTATACTGTCAAATTAGTTACACCGTCAAATTAGTTATACTGTCAAATTAGTTATACTGTCAAATTAGTTACACCGTCAAATTAGTTACACCGTCAAATTAGTTACACCGTCAAATTAGTTACACCGTCAAATTAGTTACACCGTCAAATTAGTTACACCGTCAAATTAGTTACACCGTCAAATTAGTTATACTGTCAAATTAGTTATACCGTCAAATTAGTTACACCGTCAAATTAGTTACACCGTCAAATTAGTTACACCGTCAAATTAGTTACACCGTCAAATTAGTTATACTGTCAAATTAGTTATACTGTCAAATTAGTTATACTGTCAAATTAGTTACACCGTCAAATTAGTTACACCGTCAAATTAGTTATACTGTCAAATTAGTTACACCGTCAAATTAGTTATACCGTCAAATTAGTCACACCGTCAAATTAGTTACACCGTCAAATTAGTTACACCGTCAAATTAGTCACACCGTCAAATTAGTTATACCGTCAAATTAGTTACACCGTCAAATTAGTTACACCGTCAAATTAGTTACACCGTCAAATTAGTTACACCGTCAAATTAGTTACAACGTCAAATTAGTTATACTGTCAAATTAGTTACACCGTCAAATTAGTTATACCGTCAAATTAGTTACACCGTCAAATTAGTTACACCGTCAAATTAGTTAAACTGTCAAATTAGTTACACCGTCAAATTAGTTATACTGTCAAATAAGTTACACTGTCAAATTAGTTATACTGTCAAATTAGTTATACCGTCAAATTAGTTACACCGTCAAATTAGTTACACCGTCAAATTAGTTACACCGTCAAATTAGTTACACCGTCAAATTAGTTACAACCTCAAATTAGTTATACTGTCAAATTAGTTACACCGTCAAATTAGTTATACTGTCAAATTAGTTACACTGTCAAATTAGTTATACTGTCAAATTAGTTACACCGTCAAGTTAGTTACACCGTCAAGTTAGTTATACTGTCAAATTAGTTATACTGTCAAATTAGTTATACCGTCAAATTAGTTACACCGTCAAATTAGTTATACCGTCAAATTAGTTATACTGTCAAATTAGTTATACTGTCAAATTAGTTATACCGTCAAATTAGTTATACTGTCAAGTTAGTTACACCGTCAAATTAGTTACACCGTCAAATTAGTTATACTGTCAAATTAGTTACACCGTCAAATTAGTTACACCGTCAAATTAGTTATACCGTCAAATTAGTTACACCGTCAAATTTTAGTTATACCGTCAAATTAGTTACACCGTCAAATTAGTTACACCGTCAAATTAGTTATACTGTCAAATTAGTTATACCGTCAAATTAGTTATACTGTCAAATTAGTTATACCGTCAAATTATTTATACTGTCAAGTTAGTTACACCGTCAAATTAGTTATACTGTCAAATTAGTTACACCGTCAAATTAGTTATACTGTCAAATTAGTTATACTGTCAAATTAGTTACACCGTCAAATTAGTTACACCGTCAAATTAGTTACACCGTCAAATTAGTTACACCGTCAAATTAGTTACACCGTCAAATTAGTTACACCGTCAAATTAGTTACACCGTCAAATTAGTTATACTGTCAAATTAGTTATACCGTCAAATTAGTTACACCGTCAAATTAGTTACACCGTCAAATTAGTTACACCGTCAAATTAGTTATACCGTCAAATTAGTTACACTGTCAAATTAGTTATACTGTCAAATTAGTTACACCGTCAAATTAGTTACACCGTCAAATTAGTTACACCGTCAAATTAGTTACACCGTCAAATTAGTTACACCGTCAAATTAGTTACACCTTCAAATTAGTTACACCGTCAAATTAATTACACCGTCAAATTAGTTACACCGTCAAATTAGTTACAACGTCAAATTAGTTATACTGTCAAATTAGTTACACCGTCAAATTAGTTATACTGTCAAATTAGTTACACTGTCAAATTAGTTATACTGTCAAATTAGTTATACCGTCAAATTAGTTACACCGTCAAATTAGTTACACCGTCAAATTAGTTATACTGTCAAATTAGTTACACCGTCAAATTAGTTACACTGTCAAATTAGTTACACCGTCAAATTAGTTACACCGTCAAGTTAGTTATACCGTCAAATTAGTTATACTGTCAAATTAGTTATACTGTCAAATTAGTTATACCGTCAAATTAGTTACACCGTCAAATTAGTTATACCGTCAAATTAGTTATACTGTCAAGTTAGTTATACCGTCAAATTAGTTATACCGTCAAATTAGTTACACCGTCAAATTAGTTATACTGTCAAATTAGTGATACCGTCAAATTAGTTATACTGTCAAATTAGTTATACCGTCAAATTAGTTACACCGTCAAATTAGTTATACCGTCAAATTAGTTATACCGTCAAATTAGTTACACCGTCAAGTTAGTTATACCGTCAAATTAGTTATACCGTCAAATTAGTTACACCGTCAAATTAGTTATACTGTCAAATTAGTTATACTGTCAAATTAGTTATACCGTCAAATTAGTTACACCGTCAAATTAGTTATACCGTCAAATTAGTTATACCGTCAAATTAGTTATACCGTCAAATTAGTTACACTGTCAAATTAGTTATACTGTCAAATTAGTTACACTGTCAAATTAGTTACACCGTCAAATTAGTTATACTGTCAAATTAGTTACACCGTCAAATTAGTTATACCGTCAAGTTAGTTATACCGTCAAATTAGTTATACTGTCAAATTAGTTATACCGTCAAATTAGTTACACCGTCAAATTAGTTATACCGTCAAATTAGTTACACCGTCAAATTAGTTATACTGTCAAATTAGTTACACTGTCAAATTAGTTACACCGTCAAATTAGTTATACCGTCAAATTAGTTACACCGTCAAATTAGTTACACCGTCAAATTAGTTATACCGTCAAATTAGTTACACCGTCAAATTAGTTATACCGTCAAATTAGTTATACCGTCAAATTAGTTACACTGTCAAATTAGTTACACCCTCAAATTAGTTATACCGTCAAATTAGTTACACTGTCAAATTAGTTACACCGTCAAATTAGTTATACTGTCAAATTAGTTACACCGTCAAATTAGTTACACCGTCAAATTAGTTACACTGTCAAATTAGTTATACTGTCAAATTAGTTACACTGTCAAATTAGTTACACCGTCAAATTAGTTATACTGTCAAATTAGTTACACCGTCAAATTAGTTATACCGTCAAATTAGTTACACCGTCAAATTAGTTACACCGTCAAATTAGTTATACCGTCAAATTAGTTATACCGTCAAATTAGTTATACCGTCAAATTAGTTACACTGTCGAATTAGTTACACTGTCGAATTAGTTACACCGTCAAATTAGTTATACTGTCAAATTAGTTACACTGTCAAATTAGTTATACTGTCAAATTAGTTATACTGTCAAATTAGTTACACTGTCAAATTAGTTACACCGTCAAATTAGTTATACTGTCAAATTAGTTACACCGTCAAATTAGTTTATAAGCAATTAGCGTTATATAGGCAATTAGCGTTATATAGGCAATTAGCGTTATATAGGCAATTAGCGTTATATAGGCAATTAGCGTTATATAGGCAATTAGCATTATATAGGCAATTAGCGTTATAGAAGCAATTAGCGTTATATAGGCAATTAGCGTTATATAGGCAATTAGCGTTATAGAAGCAATTAGCGTTATAGAAGCAATTAGCGCTATATAAGCAATTAGCGTTATATAGGCAATTAGCGTTATATAGGCAATTAGCGTTATAGAAGCAATTAGCGTTATATAGGCAATTAGCGTTATATAGGCAATTAGCGTTATATAGGCAATTAGCATTATATAGGCAATTAGCGTTATAGAAGCAATTAGCGTTATATAGGCAATTAGCGTTATATAGGCAATTAGCGTTATACCCAGGTAACATTTGAATATTCCGGGAATGTTCCATTCGGATTTAATGTTCCCCAATATTCCCACATTCCATACTAATGCTCCCGGAATCTTCCTGGAACATAAGAATGGAATATAATTCCAATTGAATATTCAGGGAATGTTCCCTCAAGCTCATTAAATTCATAACATGTAAATTCATTTTTATGAATGTTCAGGGAATACTCGCTGAACATCAGTAAATTTATTCCATTTTCGAATCTTTTATGGAATATTCAGGGAACATTCCCTGAATATTGACCAACCTTTACATAATTCTATCAATAAAGTATTTCAATGGAGTTTTCGAGGGATATTCCCTGAACATATGTTTATTCATATTATCTTCTACAATTTAATGGAATATTTAGGGAACATTCCTGGATTATTGGAAAAATTGAAGATAATCCTAAACATTCATCTCTTCCATGGGAGTATTCAAGGAATATTCCCTGAACATGAAATTTTCGAACTATCTTCTACAATTTAATGGAATGTTTAGGGAACATTCCTGGATTATCGGATAATACTTTAAATAATTATAAGCAATCATCTCTTCCTAGGGAGTATTCAAGGAATATTCCCTGAACATAAGATTTTCAACCTATCTTCTACAATTTAATGAAATGTTTAGGGAACATTCCTGGATTATCGGATAATACTTAAAATAATCCTAAATATTCTTCTCTTCCTTGGGAGTATTCAAGGAATATTCCCTGAACATAAGATTTTCAAACTATCTTCTAAAATTTAATGGAATATTTAGGGAACATTCCTGGATTATTGGAAAAACTGAAAATAATTCTAAACATTCATCTCTTCCTTGGGAGTATTCAAGGAATATTCCCCGAATATAAGATTTTCGAACTATATTTTACAATTTAATGGAAAGTTTAGGGAACATTCCTGGATTATTGGAAAAACTGAAAATAATTCTAAACATCCATATCTTCCTTGGGAGTATTCAAGGAATATTCCCTGAACGTAAGATTTTCAAACTATCTTCTACAATTTAATGGAATATTTAGGGAACATTCCTGGATTATCGGATAATACTTTAAATAATTCTAATCATTCATCTCTTCCATAGGAGTATTCAAGGAATATTCCCTGAAAAAAATGGTTTTCGAACTATCTTCTACAATTTAATGGAATATTTAGGGAACATTCCTTGATTATCAGAAAAACTGAAAATAATTCTAAACATTCATCTCTTCCTTTGGAGTATTCGAGGAATATTCCCTGAACATAAGATTTTCGAACTATCTTCTACAATTTAATGGAATATTTAGGGAACATTCCTGGATTATCGGATAATACTTTAAATAATTCTAAACACCCATCTCTTCCTCGGGAGTATTCGAGGAATATTCCCTGAACATAAGATTTTCAACCTATTTCTACAATTTAATGGAATGTTTAGGGAACATCCCTGGATTATCGGATAATACTTTAAATAATTCTAAACATTCTTCTCTTCCTTGGGAGTATTCAAGGAATATTCCAAGAACATAAGATTTTCAAACTATTTTCTACAATTTAATGGAATATTTAGGGAACATTCCTGGATTATTGGAAAAAGTGAAAATAATTCTAAACATTCATGTCTTCCTTGGGAATATTCAAAGAGAATTTCCTGAACGTATGATTTTCGAACTATCTTCTACAATTTAATGGATTATTCAGGGAACATTCCTGGATTATTGGAAAAACTGAATTCTAAACATTAAACTCTTCCCTGGGAGTATTAAAGGAATATTCCCTGAACATAACTAGAAGCATACAATAATCTACAATATAATGGAATGTATAAGGAACATTCCTGGATTATAGGAAAATACTTGAAATAATTCTAACAATCAACAATTTCAATTGAGTGTATTCAAGGAATATTCCCTGAATATAAGTTTATTTATTCTATATTCTACAATTAAGTGGAATTTTTAGGGAATATTCGTGGATTATCGGAGAATACTTTAAATGATTAAACTAAATAAATGGATTTCTTGAGGAGAATTTCCATAACATAAGTATAGATGCAAACAATATTCTACAAGTAAATGGAATCTTCAAGGAATATTCCTGGATTATCAGAAGATACTTTAAATAATTCTAACATTTTAGTATATCATTTGAGTACCAAAGGAATATTCCCTCAATATTAGCATATTCATACGATCTTTTATAATTAAATGGAATGTTCAGGGAACATTCCTGAATTATCGGTAAAACAATAGAGTTATTTTAAGTTTTACCGATAATCCAGGAATGTTCTACATTCCATTATATTGTAGAATATTGTATGCATATAGTTATGTTCAGAGGTTTTTTCTTTAATACTTTGCAAGTATTATTTGTAATTATAAGAATATTTGTAATATTTGTAATATTCGTAATATTTGTAATATTTGTAATATTGTAATATTTGTAATATTTATAATATTTGTAATATTTGTAATATTTAAAGTGTTATCCGATAATCCAAGAGTGTTCCCACAACATTCCATTAAATTATAGCAGATAGTTTGAAAATATTATGTTCAGGGAATATTTCTTGAATATTCCCAAGGATTTTTAATTCAGAATTCTAATTAATCAATATTATTGCTACCTAGACTTGCAAGGGGTGTTGACAACTGAATTCAAATATATAAAAAAAAATTCCACTGAATATGAATATATAAAACAATTAAGGAGGATTTATTAAAATTATTCTGGTGTAATGTTAATGGTTATAATCATATATTAAAAACTTTCGATATGAGATAATCAATTTCTTAAAGTTTAAATCATCTTTTTATATCTTGTGAATTATATTTAAACCCCGTGCGAGGCTAAGCCATTTCTGATATTCGTTGAGTTTTGCAGTGTGCGTGACGTCATCACAGCAACACTCGAAAGTCAAATTTAAAGTAACTAAAATGCGTCAAATCATAATAATTTTAATTTGTGGTCAATATATGAATGCAATAATAAATTTAGTTTATTATTGAATCACATAAGTCTCTAATTTTCTATTTAATAGTACTGCCTTGATGACGTCACGTACACTAAGCACATGATTTGCCTCTGACAAGTAAAAGTTCAACTGGAACAGTTGAAACTAGATCAGTTCTATTTTCCATTTCACAGCGAGTGGTTGAGCGAATTGTTGTGCAATTAATGAATCGAAATTGTTTGCTCCTTTCGTCAAATATAGAACAAATACTATTGAAAAAACAATTATTTTCAATTCAACTTAGAGAATTATAGTAGCTACATTCAACGCTATTGAAAATAGGTAGAATGGTAAAGATTTTACTTTCAAAAACGTGCCCGTGAAATAAGTGTCTCCGCCATATTGAACAGCAGTTGTCCGCTAGATGGCTTCCTGCTACCCAATCGGAAGTTAGCCATATTGCAGCAGTAGCTAGTGAATATTACACTATTTACACAGGCTACCACAAACTACAAAGAGATGATTCTTATTGGCTATTGTGACAGAGCTACTCTGATATCATTAACTGTAAGTATAGGTATAACTACTTAGGTATCATCAAATTAAATAGGTAGTTTAATCAAATTCCTATATCGTTTTACTAAATTAGTTCCGTAGGCACTTGATATCAAGCAATCTAGTATCTTAATAAACAATGAAAAAATGAATACATGTTGCAATAGTACCTACCTTGTTACGTATCTATGAGTAGATATGTTATTAATTTTACTCTCTTACAGTTATATTGGCTTATCTTTATTATTGTTTAGGTATGCTTAGTTACCTTTGTACTAGGGCTAGTTACGAATTATCGATCAGTTCCATATCTTCGATCATATGAAAAACTATAATAGGAGCTACCTATCTCTAGACTATAGGTAGGGTAAGTTACGCTTTGTCGGTCGGTTTCACATGTTCAGTCATATAAGAAAAAACTATATACCTAATCGGAAATTTATTTTTATTGGTATCCATGTTAAGGTATCATGGATACCAATAAAAGTAATAATTTTTATATATTTTTTCTTATATGATCAATAACGTGATTGTGAAACTGTCAGATTATTCGAAACTTACCTACCCTAGGTACCTATTAATTATTATTGAATTCTTGTATTTATTAATGTATTATGGATGGTAACGGTGTCATATCATGGATATAAATTATTTAAACATTAGGCTAATTAATTCTTGTTAGGTACTACCCATGTACCTAAATCGTTTTCTCTTCTGAGTCTATGACCGAAGATGTGGAACTGACTGATAATTCGTAATTTGCCCTAATATCAAGTTAGCTATGACAATTCATATTATTCATGCCTATAAATTATAAAGTCATCAGTCTTGCCAATAGCTTTTTCTACTGTCAACTGATAGGTAAAATAAAAGTAATAATTAATGAGGTGATATAGTGAGTACCTAGAAAAATGACCTGCTGATAGGTATAACTGTGATCGAATTGATTCACTTCAGGGCAACTTTTTGATAACTCTATTTCTAGTAATGCATGAGTCATGATTTGAATTGAAATGTATATATTATAATTTATAGCTATTGTTAATATTATCCCTCCTCATAATAAAGAGCAATGTGTTTTTATAAATACATATATAAATCCATCATGCTCAAGAATTTTTTTATAAAACTTAGTTTTCTTATACTAGATAATAGATATCTTCCAAATACTCATAAATTTTCCAAATACTCCGAAAACTACCAAATTTTCCGATAACTACCAAATTTTCCGATAACTACCAAATTTTCCGATAACTACCAAATTTTCCGATAACTACCAAATTTTTCGAAAACTACCAAATTTTCCTAAAACTAGAAAATTTTCCGAAAACATTAAATTTTCCGAAAACATTAAATTTTCCTAAAACATTTAATTTTCCTGAAACATTTAATTTTCCTAAAACATTTAATTTTCCTAAAACATTTAATTTTCCGAAAACATTAAATTTTCCGTAAACATTAAATTTTTCGAAAACATTAAATTTTCCAAAAGCATTAAATTTTCCAAAAACATTAAATTTTCCGAAAACATTAAATTTTCCGAAAACATTAAATTTTCCAAAACATTAAATTTTCCAAAAGCATTAAATTTTCCGAAAACATAAAATTTTCCGAAAACATTAAATTTTCCGAAAACATTAAATATTCCGAAAACATTAAATTTTCCGAAAACATTGAATTTTCCGAAAACATTGAATTTTCCGAAAACATTGAATTTTCCGAAAACATTAAATTTTCAGAAAACAATAAATTTTTCGAAAACATTAAATTTTTCGAAAACACTAAATTTTCCGAAAACACTAAATTTTCCGAAAACACTAAATTTTCCGAAAACTCAAACTTGTCCGAAGATCAAATTTTCTCTCAAGAAACTCATCCAAATTCATCCAAAACCTCAATTCTTTCAAAAACTCAAAATTCTTCCAAAAACTCAAAATTCTTCCAAAAACTCAGAATTCTTCCAAAAACTCAGAATTCTTCCAAAAACTCAGAATTCTTCCAAAAACTCAAAATTCTTCCATAAACTCAAAATTCTTCCATAAACTCAGAATTCTTCCATAAACTCATAATTCTTCCAAAAACTCAAAATTCTTCCAAAAACTCAAAATTCTTTCATAAACTCAAAATTCTTCCATAAACTCAAAATTCTTCCAAAAACTCAAAATTCTTCCAAAAACTCAAATTTTCCGGAAACTTAAAATTTTACAAAACTATTCCGTTTTCCATTAAAAACCCGTTATTCATAACGGGATAATAACTAGCTTAAATCATAATAGCCAATACAGCTCATGCAATTGTAATCTCATTGTATACCCCTCTCTTACAGTTCCAGCTCTTCTACTCTTAAATGACGAATAACGATGTTCATACTTCATAGCAAATTGGGCTCTCTTCACTGATGTAAATCAAAAAAGAAATAAGGAAGCATGTCACAGTAGCTACTACAGAAAATACGAAATCTTATTATTTTTTGGACAATCTTGATCGAAAAAGCTAGGTGAGTATTGTAGCAATTATATTCTTATGAATAATTCATTAATAATATCTAGTTAATTAGCAATATTTAAATTTTTTTTTTTTTTTTTTTTTGAAATCATAGTTCAATCTTTCAGATAATTTAGTAATATTTTTAGACACCAATTAATTATTCATTGGTTCTTGAATGAGGCCAAACTTTCGAATGCTACTTCTAATATG
The DNA here is from genome assembly GCA_947561585.1 of Caprella mutica. Classification (NCBI taxonomy): domain Eukaryota; kingdom Metazoa; phylum Arthropoda; class Malacostraca; order Amphipoda; family Caprellidae; genus Caprella; species Caprella mutica. The sequence goes on along the minus strand of CANNZV010003831.1, from coordinate 40,266 downwards.
CATCCTGCATGCAATAATCTATGGATACATACTTTATTTTAATTTCAGAGCATTAGTGCTCTTTTAACTACTAATAGGGTTAAAGTCTATTCTATTCTTAATTATTTTAATTATATCCAATTCTATTTATTTGCGGCTGCTACATCACTTTTTTTTTGCAGAATAATAGCTAAGCCATTTTCAATTACAGATACTTTGAGACGGACATCTTATGGGAGAATGGCTGTACAACTTCAGAGATCTACTCTGTGGTCGGACTGTGGGTGCGAGGAACAGAAAAATGGACGAGAAGAATGAATGAAGTTATTCCCTTCCTAAGGTTTCCCCTCTATTCGTTAAATATGGTGTCTCATGTTCAGTATTTGATGAGACTATTTACTCAGCTAAGTTGCAAATTGATGCACAGTTCCACATTTTCGATTATACTACCTATAAAACGAATATATTTAATATAACTTTTCTATACGTTATTTTTATTGGTCACCAATCTAAAATGTTCAATTTTATAATTTTTACTTCTATGATCGAGAATGTGGAAATATCGATAATTCGTAACTGACCCTAAATAGTGAACCTCAAATTATGACTATTTACAATTTGTTTAATAAGCCAGGCGGGGATCTATCCTGAAGCTGTATATGGCTAATGGAAGAGAATGAGAGTAGCGTCTCTTGGGTTTTTACGTGTTGTAATTTTCATTATGGATTGTCTTTTTTTACTTTCACCAAGTTTATAATTTTATTAACGCTACTTGAAGTTTTAGAGGATAATGCTAGAGATATGATCTTCAACTACGAGGTCTTAGAGATTTTGTGTTAGGTAGACAGGATCGTATAGGCTTTATTTGGAGACAATTGTGTCCTTTATCGTCATATACCTTGGTAAGTGACAGTATTCACGATGCAGCTTTTCTGTATCCATGAGCATTGTCAACTTGCCCTAATCTAGAGACAACTTGCCCTAATCTAGAGACAACTTGCCCTAATCTAGAGACAACTTGCCCTAATCTAGAGACAACTTGCCCTAATCTAGAGACAACTTGCCCTAATCTAGAGACAACTTGCCCTAATCTAGAGACAACTTGCCCTAATCTAGAGACAACTTGCCCTAATCTAGAGACAACTTGCCCTAATCTAGAGACAACTTGCCCTAATCTAGAGACAACTTGCCCTAATCTAGAGACAACTTGCCCTAATCTAGAGACAACTTGCCCTAATCTAGAGACAACTTGCCCTAATCTAGAGACAACTTGCCCTAATCTAGAGACAACTTGCCCTAATCTAGAGACAACTTGCCCTAATCTAGAGACAACTTACCCTAATCTAGAGACAACTTGCCCTAATCTAGAGACAACTTGCCCTAATCTAGAGACAACTTGCCCTAATCTTGAGACAACTTGCCCTAATCTTGAGACAACTTGCCCTAATCTTGAGACAACTTGCCCTAATCTTGAGACAACTTGCCCTAATCTTGAGACAACTTGCCTTAATCTTGAGACAACTTGCCCTAATCTTGAGACAACTTGCCCTAATCTTGAGACAACTTGCCCTAATCTTGAGACAACTTGCCCTAATCTTGAGACAACTTGCCCTAATCTTGAGACAACTTGCCCTAATCTTGAGACAACTTGCCCTAATCTTGATACAACTTGCCCTAATCTTGATACAACTTGCCCTAATCTTGAGACAACTTGCCCTAATCTTGAGACAACTTGCCCTAATCTTGAGACAACTTGCCCTAATCTTGAGACAACTGACCCTAATCTTGAGACAACTGACCCTAATCTTGAGACAACTGACCCTAATCTTGAGACAACTGACCCTAATCTTCAGACAACTGACCCTAATCTTCAGACAACTGACCCTAATCTTCAGACAACTGACCCTAATCTTCAGACAACTGACCCTAATCTTCAGACAACTGACCCTAATCTTGAGACAACTGACCCTAATCTTCAGACAACTGACCCTAATCTTCAGACAACTGACCCTAATCTTCAGACAACTGACCCTAATCTTCAGACAACTGACCCTAATCTTCAGACAACTGATCCTAATCTTCAGACAACTGATCCTAATCTTCAGACAACTGATCCTAATCTTCAGACAACTGATCCTAATCTTGAGACAACTGATCCTAATCTTGAGACAACTGATCCTAGCCTTGAGACAACTGATCCTAGCCTTGAGACAACTGATCCTAGCCTTGAGACAACTGATCCTAGCCTTGAGACAACTGATCCTAGCCTTGAGACAACTGATCCTAGCCTTGAGACAACTGATCCTAGCCTTGAGACAACTGATCCTAGCCTTGAGACAACTGATCCTAGCCTTGAGACAACTGATCCTAGCCTTGAGACAACTGATCCTAGCCTTGAGACAACTGATCCTAGCCTTGAGACTACTGATCCTAGCCTTGAGACTACTGATCCTAGCCTTGAGACTACTGATCCTAGCCTTGAGACTACTGATCCTAGCCTTGAGACTACTGATCCTAGCCTTGAGACTACTGATCCTAGCCTTGAGACTACTGATCCTAGCCTTGAGACTACTGATCCTAGCCTTGAGACTACAGATCCTAGCCTTGAGACTACTGATCCTAATTTTGAGACTACTGATCCTAATTTTGAGACTACTGATCCTAATCTTGCAGCTATAGAACGTTTGTAAATAAAGAGTTTTTTTTTTTTTTTTATTAGATAGAATGTTATAGATAAATATTAAGTTTTGTAGCTAGTTATATAGATTTTTTGTTCAAGTATTTTAATAGATTTTTTAAACGTTTTTCATAGCCTTCAGGGTAATGGAATTTGAGCAGCTATAAGTGTCAGGTACCTGAATAAAATATCCTCTTACTTGCTAATCATTTCCCTACAATCTATATTAATTAAACTATAGATGAAGCATCCATTTGAATAGTTAGTTTTTATCCAAAAATAGCACTATATTTGTTTTTCAATAAATCTATTGCTTACATTTTCAATTATCATGTTTTCTGTTTTTTAGGTAATTATTTACTATAAACTGTTATTCCTCTATTTTTACCGTCTGTCATTTCTCCCTATAGTTCCTGGAGTTCATTTTCATTTTGGTTTCTGCAATATTGCCAGAGTGCGCTGGGTCGACACTGTTACCTGTGATATCAGAGTAGTCGACCTAGTGCATAGAGCTTAGTTTTACTTCCCCCCTCTTCCATGATGTCTTCTTTCTATTTTCTTGATGAAAAAAGTCATTGAAAATAGGATGCGAGAGTATACTGTAAAACCATTAGATAGTAGTAAAAATATATTTCCATTGATTCCGCAGCAAATCTTGACTCACTATAGCTTATATAGTAGATTACTACCATCTTGACCCAGGTGACATTTAACATTCCCACTATAAATTCACAGTTCTAATTTAGTCTTCTGAAAGTGTTCCATAGGATTCTTCTGACAGTGTTCCAAAGGATTCTTCTGACAATGTTCCAAAGAAGTTTTCAGAGAATGTTCCAGAAGAGTCTTCAGAAGTTGTTCCAAAGGAGTCTTCAGAAGTTGTTCCAAAGGAGTCTTCAGAAGTTGTTCCAAAGGAGTCTTCAGAAGTTGTTCCAAAGGAGTCTTCAGAAGTTGTTCCAAAGGAGTCTTCAGAAGTTGTTCCAAAGGAGTCTTCAGAAGTTGTTCCAAAGGAGTCTTCAGAAGTTGTTCCAAAGGAGTCTTCAGAAGTTGTTCCAAAGAAGTCTTCATGGAATGTTCCAATGAAGTCTTCTTGGAATGTTCCAATGGAGTCTTCATGGAATGTTCCAATGGAGTCTTCGGGGAATGTTCCAATGGAGTCTTCGGGGAATGTTCCAATGGAGTCTTCAGGGAATGTTCCAATGGAGTCTTCAGGGAATGCTCCAATGGAGTATTCAGGGAATGTTCCAATGGAGTCTTCAGGGAATGTTCCAATGGAGTATTCAGGGAATGTTCCTATGGAGTCTTCAAGGAATATTCCAATGGAGTCTTCAGGGAATGTTCCAATGGAGTCTTCAGGGAATGTTCCAATGGAGTCTTCAGGGAATGTTCCAATGGAGTCTTCAGGGAATGTTCCAATGGAGTCTTCAAGGAATGCTCCTATGGAGTCTTCGGGGAATGTCCCAATGGAGTCTTCGGGGAATGTCCCAATGGAGTCTTCAGGGAATGTTCCAAAGGGAATATTCTTGAAGATTCCATTGGAATATTCCTGGAATGTGTCAGAAAAGGAACATTCAGGGGACATTCCAGTGGAACATTCAGGGAACGTTCCAATGGAAGGTTCCTGGAATCTTCTGGGAAGGTTCAATGTTACCTGGGTATAGGCAATTAGCATTATATAGGCAATTAGCGTTATAGAAGCAATTAGCGTTATATCAGCAATTAGCGTTATATAGGCAATTAGCGTTATATAGGCAATTAGCGTTATATAGGCAATTAGCGTTATATAGGCAATTAGCGTTAAATAGGCAATTAGCGTTATATAGGCAAATAGCGTTATATAGGCAATTAGCGTTATAGAAGCAATTAGCGCTATATAGGCAATTAGCGTTATATAGGCAATTAGCGTTATATAGGCAATTAGCGTTATATAGGCAATTAGCGTTATACAGGCAATTAGCGTTATATAGGCAATTAGCGTTATATAGGCAATTAGCGTTATATAGGCAATTAGAGTTATATAGGCAATTAGCGTTATATAGGCAATTAGCGTTATATAGGCAATTAGCGTTATATAGGCAATTAGCGCTATATAGGCAATTAGCGTTATATAGGCAATTAGCGCTATATAGGCAATTAGCGTTATATAGGCAATTAGCGTTATATAGGCAATTAGCGCTATATAGGCAATTAGCGTTATATAGGCAATTAGCGTTATATAGGCAATTAGCGTTATAGAAGCAATTAGCGTTATATAGGCAATTAGCGTTATAGAAGCAATTAGCGCTATATAGGCAATTAGCGTTATATAGGCAATTAGCGTTATATAGGCAATTAGCGTTATAGAAGCAATTAGCGTTATATAGGCAATTAGCGTTATATAGGCAATTAGCGTTATATAGGCAATTAGCGTTATAGAAGCAATTAGCGTTATATAGGCAATTAGCGTTATATAGGCAATTAGCGTTATAGAAGCAATTAGCGTTATATAGGCAATTAGCGTTATATAGGCAATTAGCGTTATAGAAGCAATTAGCGTTATATCAGCAATTAGCGTTATATAGGCAATTAGCGATATATCAGCAATTAGCGCTATATAGGCAATTAGCGTTATATCAGCAATTAGCGTTATATAGGCAATTAGCGTTATAGAAGCAATTAGCGTTATATAGGCAATTAGCGTTATAGAAGCAATTAGCGTTATATCAGCAATTAGCGTTATATAGGCAATTAGCGTTATATCAGCAATTAGCGCTATATAGGCAATTAGCGTTATATCAGCAATTAGCGTTATATAGGCAATTAGCGTTATAGAAGCAATTAGCGTTATATCAGCAATTAGCGTTATATAGGCAATTAGCGTTATATCAGCAATTAGCGTTATATAGGCAATTAGCGTTATAGAAGCAATTAGCGTTATATAGGCAATTAGCGTTATATCAGCAATTAGCGTTATATAGGCAATTAGCGTTATATAGGCAATTAGCGTTATATAGGCAATTAGCGTTATATATGTTAAGATCACTTCTTGGGTTTGAGAATTGACACTAGACTTTCAAATTTTAATGGGAATATATGTGAATTTATCCCTTCAGAACTAATTGTTTATTCATAATTCTTTATTTCCATAATTTAGTAACTGATCTAATTAATGTCCATCAATTACACAGGAAATGAAAGCGTATAAATGACCGGTTCAATTTTATTATAGGCACAAATATAAAAATACACAGTTTGGCAAATATGGTTATGAGAATGATCGGAATAGAGGGTAGAACAGTATATGATTATGTCCTACCCCAGCTAGTGTCACGCCAATTCTGCCTATAAGAACAAGTGTTTAGGCAGTAGAGACTTAAACTTAGGCCTATGAGGGTACAATTAGCAAATTAAACAAATAGGCCTACTTTAGATAAAAATACATAGGGATATAGAAAAATACAATTTGGTTAGATGGTATAAACGGTTTTCTGAGAGCGTTGGTTACCGACGGGAAGTAAGCAATTATAGAAATTCAAAACCCTTAGAAGAAATGTTATTTTAGAGCTTTGTGTAGAAATAAATACGTAGTTATATACACATTTGAATTATAGTTCATAACATATTCCCCTCACCCGATAAAAAATGCAAAATGCCCTCATTTTAAATGTTAAGTAATAAGATGGCTCGGTATTTAGGTATGCACAATATATTCCATTTGCTCGATAGTGTACCATTATTGCGGTATATCACTTCGGCATTATTTATAAATATACAAAAGCAAACCATGTTTGGGGGACATAAATATTCCCATTCCTAACGTAGATTAATTATCGTATAATCACCCATATTGAAAGGACCGTTCCCGAGAACAACTAGCAAACTTCAAATGGAATCTACAGCTTGCCGACACTTCTGCAGTATTCGGATAGTGTACTTATTTCAATTATCATTATTATTATTAGTTGCTGTAAAAATAGATCCGCCATACGACATGACTCCTCTTTAAATAATTACAAATTATCGAGTCTAACTGTCTTGTACTGGAAATGCAATTCATACCAACCGTATTTAAGGCTCATCAAAATATTAACTGGGGCTTTTATAAAATTATTAAAACGGGAATATTTCGGGTATATGCTGAACTAAAATTACTAACAACAGAATATCATAATTTCATTTTAAATTCTCATAAGTCCATACCAGTATTTATCAACATTAAATATAATTCAATGGCAATACCGGATGCAATATACGTGTGGTATCACATGTTTGCAAATGGTAATTATTAACCAACATTATCATACTAAAAATATAACAATGGATTTTACCACAAATTTTTCTTCTAACAACCAATATATTTTATTTTACAACGTTACAAATAACGGTAAAATCAACAACCTGTTGCTAAGATTAATATTACATTATATTAAATATTCTCTAGTCAACATTAAATATTCAATGGACCCTTTTACGGAATACAAATATTAACATAATATTGAGTGCCATAATTTTACACTTTTTTTATATATTTTCTTTTTCCTAAACTATTGTTACATAAAAATATTAATATTATTAGAGAATATTTATCAATCAAATATCGTATTGAGAAACTATGAAAATTTCGTAATCAATAAAAATCCATCCTATTTATTTATTACAATACATTAATAATTTCAATTGATTCAAATCTGTAGGCGAGGTGAAAACTCACAACTAATAATTTAATTAGTTTTATGATTTTAATTATTCGATTTTGTGCCATTTTGTGAGAAACTCTTTCCATACAGTTTGAACTGAAAATTTTATAATATTTTATGATTTAAACATGACATATGTTATACAGATAAATAGTTTCGGAATCTGAAATCTTCCATCAATTTTCCACATGTTCAAATTCTACTTTAGTATGAGTTGTTTATTTTATTGGGCAAATTATCGCGGTAAAACAGGGCGTGGTAAAATTAACGTGACTGGTAAATCATTTTACAGTAAGTCACATGCGTTATTTCCCTACCTAAGACTTTATGATCATAAGCATTAACTTGTCAACTCTTAGGAAAACCATTGGATAATTACCAAGGATAATTACATCCTCTATGGTATAACAAGAAGCGATCAATAATTATTTTAATTATTTACAATTTAACGCAGAGTTATCATACGGTCTTTACACTTTTGGTAAATTTGGAACCGATATATGTAACAATTATTTAATAACAAGCCCTTTTCATTCTTTAAGTTCGATATTTCATCATTTGCCCGAATATAAACTTCCATACGATATTAGAAAATGCAGAACATAAAATCAGTCAATGTTTACCGAATAAAGATTCCTAAATTAACCACATGAAAATAAATAAATAAATAAATAAAGATAAAAGACATGATAAAATAATGGATATGAAATAAATAGTTACATAAAAAAATCAAAATAACGCACAGATGACAATACATTAAATGTGAGTAATATACCAATATTATTTATAATGAATTCTCAAAATTATTCTATTGTAAATAAGATATTTAAGATAAAATGATCATATTCCTAAAAATGTTAGTTAATATGTATTTCAATCAATTTCGAAATAACGGTATCAATAATTAGATTTCGCGTAATCTATTAAAGATATCGAAAAAATCGAATTAGAAAGAAAACTTCAACTAATGGCCATGTCCTAATCAATTAAAATAATTATATATGATGCGCATCTAAAGTAATCTAATATAGAATTCCTATTTAAATTGTTCTTTAATCCTAATGATTTTCATACTTTTTCTATTTTTTTTTTCGAAGTTCACTTCACATTATTAGGTACCCGTACCAATGGTTCTTGTATAGTTCTTCATAGTGGTGGTACTCTTAACTGTGAACCACACAGTTTTGAACAGGGCCAGCAACCACATGATGAGAGGAACACAGCACTCTAAGAAGCCTGTGGTAGAACCAGCACAGACGCCAGATGTCTGCCTTTCAATGGGATGAAGCCTGATTTGGGACATCTCGCATGAAGTTAGGGTGTAAATTGGGGAAAACGACGAAGCAGAGTGGGAAACGCAGAACTCTCCAATGCGTAAATGGGGACACCATATATTGGGAAACCATAGATGGGGAAAATATAGATGGATGCCCAACTACTTAGCAATGAAGTAAAGGAGTGATGGTAAATGAACGTTGAGATGAGAAATGAAATCGAGAAACTGATTTCAATAAACTGATGTTGAAGAGCTGTGAAATTGAATTTCCAGAAATGTGAAGTTGAGTTCACGAAACACAATTTCGAAGAATTGTCACATTTTCGTCCAGGAGATTTCAGTGCATTGAATCACTAACGATGAGGTAGAAAACGAAGACTGTTGTTACTGACGTCACAATTTTCGAAAAATGACGCGCTGGTGAACAACAGAGTGTTGTCATGACGTCACAAGATGCGAGGGAATCACACATTTGAAAAGACGCGCTTGGAGAAAACAAAGAGTCTGTTGTCTCTGACGTCGAATATCGAAACACTTTCTGTTGATAGCACATGCAATGACTGAATAGTCAAATTACAGTGAAGAAAATGTAGAAGTCAATTCCCACTTCATAACTGTAGAATTCATTGCGTACAATTATCAATCACATGGGGAAACAATTCACTCTGGGTGTTGGTAAGGTGGTCGCGGGGAAACAGGGTACTATCCGCAGATGTACAATAGTTCTATGTACTATCGGGCAGACGTAGACACTCGAAGTATATTTATAAGAACAAAATATCACTTCAAAGTTAAATTGATTCAGAGTGAAGAAAGTGAAGATGTAACCACTGTGAAACTGTAGAACTTCTCCCAAGTATCATTGATTCACAATGTCATTCTTACAGTGATTCAGTCACACCGGGTTGTGTTAGATTACACACTTCCTCACTGCGTCATTCGTATTGGTAGCGTGGTACAGTCGGCCAGAGTACAATCGGTTGAAGCGTGGGCACCCGAAATGTATAATGTATTAATCACAAAATATCATTTCTAAGTTAATACGTATCCCAGCGCATGCCACCAAATGTTATGATCACTTCTTGGGTTTGAGAATTGACACTAGACTTTCAAATTTTAATGGGAATATATGTGAATTTATCCCTTCAGAACTAATTGTTTATTCATAATTCTTTATTTCCATAATTTAGTAACTGATCTAATTAATGTCCATCAATTACACAGGAAATGAAAGCGTATAAATGACCGGTTCAATTTTATTATAGGCACAAATATAAAAATACACAGTTTGGCAAATATGGTTATGAGAATGATCGGAATAGAGGGTAGAACAGTATATGATTATGTCCTACCCCAGCTAGTGTCACGCCAATTCTGCCTATAAGAACAAGTGTTTAGGCAGTAGAGACTTAAACTTAGGCCTATGAGGGTACAATTAGCAAATTAAACAAATAGGCCTACTTTAGATAAAAATACATAGGGATATAGAAAAATACAATTTGGTTAGATGGTATAAACGGTTTTCTGAGAGCGTTGGTTACCGACGGGAAGTAAGCAATTATAGAAATTCAAAACCCTTAGAAGAAATGTTATTTTAGAGCTTTGTGTAGAAATAAATACGTAGTTATATACACATTTGAATTATAGTTCATAACATATAGGCAATTAGCGTTATATAGGCAATTAGCGCTATATAGGCAATTAGCGTTATAGAAGCAATTAGCGTTATATAGGCAATTAGCGTTATATAGGCAATTAGCGTTATATAGGCAATTAGCGTTATATAGGCAATTAGCGTTATATCAGCAATTAGCGTTATATAGGCAATTAGCGTTATATAGGCAATTAGCGTTATATAGGCAATTAGCGTTATATAGGCAATTAGCGTTATAAAGGCAATTAGCGTTATATACAATAGTTCAAAGTTCAAATTTAGTTACATTTATCTAGCCCTGTAAAGTAGTCCCGTCAAATAGCCCCTTACCACATATACTCAGGTATCAATTTAACTACCTGGTAATTAAAAGAAAATGAACCCTTGCAATAATTATTAAACATTCGCTAGCTATCTAAATAAGTCACTTCACTAACACTTTCAAGAACACCTCTCATACAGGGTATCAGGCTATTGCTAATACTAATAAATATTATAATTGTTTTCAATGGAATTAGTTACTGTATCACCTGTCAACTTTTTACTTTCCTATTTTATTTTAATTTCAATTGTAATTAAGATGTTAAATTCACCTGTATTTTTAATTAATGTATTCCCAGGTAAATTTTCCACAGGTGTAAACTTTAATGGAAATAAATAAATAAAAAGATAAGGAATATAAATAGTAAATTATTGTCAAGCAGCTTAGTTTTTTCTTTCTCTCACACTAATTACTTCATTCTTTGCAGATTCAAGGAGATAGATTTGGTTAATTGTCACCTGACAGACACTGACGCCAAAGAACTGCTGAAGAAGTTAGAGGGAGAGAAAATAAGAACAGAATGGGGAGAAAGAACTAAAGTGAAGGAGATAAGGTGAGTGAGTGTGAGGCTGGTGAGTGAGTGTGAGGCTGGTGAGTGAGTGTGAGGCTGGTGAGTGAGTGTGAGGCTGGTGAGTGAGTGTGAGGCTGGTGAGTGAGTGTGAGGCTGGTGAGTGAGTGTGTGTCTGGTGAGTGAGTGTGAGGCTGGTGAGTGAGTGTAAGGCTGGTGAGTGAGTGTGAGGCTGGTGAGTGAGTGTGAGGCTTGTGAGTGAGTGTGAGGCTGGTGAGTGAGTGTGAGGCTGGTGAGTGAGTGTGAGGCTGGTGAGTGAGTGTGAGGCTGGTGAGTGAGTGTGAGGCTGGTGAGTGAGTGTGAGGCTGGTGAGTGAGTGTAAGGCTGGTGAGTGAGTGTGAGGCTGGTGAGTGAGTGTGAGGCTAGTGAGTGAGTGTGAGGCTGGTGAGTGAGTGTGAGGCTGGTGAGTGAGTGTGAGGCTGGTGAGTGAGTGTGAGGCTGGTGAGTGAGTGTGAGGCTGGTGAGTGAGTGTGAGGCTGGTGATTGAGTGTAAGGCTGGTGAGTGAGTGTGAGGCTGGTGAGTGAGTGTGAGGCTGGTGAGTGAGTGTGAGGCTGGTGAGTCAGTGTAAGGCTGGTGAGTGAGTGTGAGGCTGGTGAGTGAGTGTGAGGCTGGTGAGTGAGTGTGAGGCTGGTGAGTGAGTGTGAGGCTGGTGAGTGAGTGTGAGGCTGGTGAGTGAGTGTGAGGCTGGTGAGTGAGTGTGAGGCTGGTGAGTGAGTGTGAGGCTGGTGAGTGAGTGTGAGGCTGGTGAGTGAGTGTGGGGTGGTGAGTGAGTGTGAGGCTGGTGAGTGACTGTGAGGCTGGTGAGTGAGTGTGAGGCTGGTGAGTGAGTGTGAGGCTGGTGAGTGAGTGTGAGGCTGGTGAGTGAGTGTGAGGCTGGTGAGTGAGTGTAAGGCTGGTGAGTGAGTGTGAGGCTGGTGAGTGAGTGTGAGGCTGGTGAGTGAGTGTGAGGCTGGTGAGTGAGTGTGAGGCTGGTGAGTGAGTGTGAGGCTGGTGAGTGAGTGTGAGGCTGGTGAGTGAGTGTGAGGCTGGTGAGTGAGTGTGAGGCTGGTGAGTGAGTGTGAGGCTGGTGAGTGAGTGTGAGGCTGGTGAGTGAGTGTGGGGCTGGTGAGTGAGTGTGAGGCTGGTGAGTGACTGTGAGGCTGGTGAGTGAGTGTGAGGCTGGTGAGTGAGTGTAAATTGACTAAAATAATGTAGGTAAAATGTACCTATTAACCCTTCACTGCGGGGTGTGCCATATATGGCACATACGAGATATTATGGCTTGAGGTGAAATAATTTGCAGTAACACTGAACAATTTAAGATAAAATGAGAAATAAATAATAAAGATGATATAACAAGAGAAATTAAAAACATTATTGAAATAAGAAGCAGATTTTATCGTTACAAGTGACTGGTAAAAGATATAAATTATTTTAAATAAAATTAATATTACGTAAAAAGTTCTACATGAGAAGTCGCTACTTAATGAAAATAACAAAAACTGAAAGTTAAAAATTGTACTGTATTTTAACAAATCAGTAAGTAAATGTTACTTAGCTGTCCCATCTCACTTTTATTTACTTACATGTTAACCCAGTAAATGTTACTTAGCTGTCTCATCTCACTTTTATTTACTTACATGTTAACCCAGTAAATGTTACTTAGCTGTCTTATCTCACTTTTATTTACTTACAAGTTAACCCAATAAATGTAACTTAGCTGTCTCATCTCACTTTTATTTACTTACATGTTAACCCAGTAAATGTTACTTAGCTGTCTCTTCTCTCTTTTATTTACTTACATGTTAACCCAATAAATGTTACTTAGCTGTCTCATCTCACTTTTATTTACTTACATGTTAACACAATAAATGTAACTTAGCTGTCTCATCTCACTTTTATTTACTTACATGTTAACACAATAAATGTAACTTAGCTGTCTCATCTCACTTTTATTTACTTACATGTTAACCCAATAAATGTTACTTAGCTGTCTCATCTCACTTTTATTTACTTACATGTTAACCCAGTAAATGTTACTTAGCTGTCTCATCTCACTTTTATTTACTTACATGTTAACACAATAAATGTTACTTAGCTGTCTCATCTCACTTTTATTTACTTACATGTTAACCCAGTAAATGTTACTTAGCTGTCTCATCTCACTTTTATTTACTTACATGTTAACACAATAAATGTTACTTAGCTGTCTTATCTCACTTTTATTTACTTACAAGTTAACCCAATAAATGTAACTTAGCTGTCTCATCTCACTTTTATTTACTTACATGTTAACCCAGTAAATGTTACTTAGCTGTCTCTTCTCTCTTTTATTTACTTACATGTTAACCCAATAAATGTTACTTAGCTGTCTCATCTCACTTTTATTTACTTACATGTTAACACAATAAATGTAACTTAGCTGTCTCATCTCACTTTTATTTACTTACATGTTAACCCAGTAAATGTTACTTAGCTGTCTCATCTCACTTTTATTTACTTACATGTTAACCCAATAAATGTAACTTAGCTGTCTCATCTCACTTTTATTTACTTACATGTTAACCCAATAAATGTTACTTAGCTGTCTCATTTCACTTTTATTTACTTACAGGGTGAATAAAGACAAATCGAGATACTTGATCCTCTATTTGGTGAGTGAATAAAATTAGCAAACATTTCTCTAGTGTTCATCTTAACTGTAATTCTCACAATTTGGTGTGTAGCTGCATCAATTAACTCATTGCAAATATATTTTGTGAATATACACTTAAAATTAGTAAAATAATTCTTCTTCACGCAGCCTGATTTTGAAAAGCGAGAAGCTGAACAGCGAGAAGCTGAACAGCGAGAAGCTGAACAGCGAGAAGCTGCACAGCGAGAAGCTGCACAGCGAGAAGCTGCACTGCGAGAAGCTGCACAGCGAGAAGCTGCAAAAAGAAGTACTAAGTCTGTGGGTAAATTCTTCAGGAATTTCTTCAAAAAATTCTAATTCTGTTGGTATAATTTTCTGAAACTAAATTATACATTTAATCATAATTAGATTTTAGTAATTAGCATTTAGTCACTGTTAGATTTTAGTAATTAGCATTTAGTCATTTTAAACAGATTGATTTGATTCAAAATGATTTATTTTATAACTCTAAATGTTGGGAATATTTCGATTCAATAATTTCAGTCTAAAATTAGTCAGCATTCTGTCTATCAGCATGACTTCAGTTATAACTAGGTAATATTTTCAGCATTCTGTCTATCAGTATGATTTCAGTTATAACTAGGTAATATTTTCAGCATTCTGTCTATCAGCATGATTTCAGTTATAACTAGGTAATATTTTCAGCATTCTGTCTATCAGCATGATTTCAGTTATAACTAGGTAATATTTTCAGCATTCTGTCTATCAGCATGACTTCAGTTATAACTAGGTAAGGCAAAAAAACTGACTGTCTATTAAGGCAACAAATCTGACTGTCATCCAAGAGAATACCTTAATACTTCCAATGAACCAATCTCATTTCATATTAGTACATTGACTTCTGCTACAATAACTAGTCGTTTTAACTCATTGGTGTAACATCTTCGTTACCATAAGTTTACTTTTTGCCTTTTAAAATTTATTATCAACATTATAACTTCACTGAGTTACTTTAACAGTTTCTATTCTCATTATTAAAGTTGAACTTCTGATCCTCTGTTTTAGAGCAATCATTCTCATTTCAATCTTTAAGAAATTTCAATTCTGAATTTTAATTTATCTAAAAAAAAATCACTTCTGCACCTTTCCTTCAATATCTACTAATATTTAATATCGTGAATAGTTTGGAGTACTGTAATTATATATTTTTTTCAAACGTTTCAATTTAAACATTTTTGATAAATTTTTATTAAAATATTTAAAGAAATAAGATCCACAATGAACAGAAATATAACAAAACATTACCAAACAATGTTCATGATAATTCTATTGAATGAGAGAAAAGACAAATAAATGCATTTAAAAATTTCTATAATACATATACTCACGACATTTAAATACAATACTCCCCAGTTTTTGAAGTATCTTCTTTACATTCTTGAAATTGCGAACTAGTTGGTCATGTGGTTTTGGAATCACCATCGATATATTGTGTAGAAACAGGCAAAACCGATCTTCATAGATAAGAGGTACCACACTCTTGATGACTGCGATCTCATGTAGATACTGAATGTTGTAGTTCTTCTTAGATGTCAGCTTTTCAGATGCAGTTCTAATTGTATTAGACGTACGCCACACTTGTAGAACGTAGGTACGGGAACTGATGTCTTCATTTAAAATTTGATGATTGTGTAATGTTGTTACTTCTGTGTGAAATCTCGTGAACATTTTCTCTGTAGTGGTTCTATTTTCGACTGGGCTCACATTTTGATAATCTCAAATGTCTGGTATCTTCTTCTTTCTTCATGTTGTGTCTTGAATCAGAACTTTCCTGAGGTTCGAAAGGTTGAGTCATGCTGAACAAATTTTTGACTGGGTTTTGTTCATCATCTTCGTAGTCGTTTAAATATTTGGAGTTTTTGGGTTCATCTGATCATCTGAGGAGTGCAGGATTCTTCTTCAATTTGTCTTAACCTGGGGCCGGATCCACTGCTTGTTGGGCGCCAATGTTGACTTGAGTTGTGGGGGTTTCAATGATTGTAGTATTCCAACTCTCATAAGGGATGTATATTTATAAACTTGCATACAGCAATGAAGTATAACATGGTAGGGATGCCACAAATGTGGAATATGGTAGAGATGAGTTCGGACCAGACCAACCCGGACGGGCCGGTCTGAAGTCCTTACTCACAACTAACTCCACCAACTAACTACTCCAACTCACTACTAACTCCAGTTACATAATTCCTTGCCTTTATATACCTCTAAGCATCTTAACCGGAAACCCCTAATGAGCTAAGACCCCGTCCATAACTTGGTTGCTCAAACCACATGAGTTGTAAACCAATTATTAGATCACATAGAAAATATATCCTTTATTCTTACAAGTATTTCTAAGCTGTCCTTACACCTCATTAAATCTTTTATTACTTCGTGGGAAAGATACCTTTAAAGATATTACTTTAAGACTTATTTCAGAACTATGAGTTTCTAATATATTTTTAGCTAATTCAGAATGCTACATATCTTCCCCCTCTACAAGAAAAATTGAAGGTACTTCAATTTTATACAAAAATGCTTCAACTAATCCCTTTCACAAGTATATCTAGAAAATCTTATATTAAAACCAAAAATACCTAAACTTAAAATACAAATACAAAATACAATTGACATGATTGTTCGTGAAGTTTTATCACAGTTATATATCTTTGTTAAGTTGGTTAGTTTTATCCTATTCCATACATTCTTTTACATTCATCTCATTCATTGACCGTTACACATTTATACATAGGATAATATGTTGTTATGGTGAAAATTAATTAAGATGTTAATATTATTCAAAAGTATTTTGTTACATAATCTACCTAAACTTATAATAAAATCCTAAATTAAACTAAAAAGATATATGAGTGATCTTAATTTTTCTAATAAATTCATAATTAATTTAACTAGGAATCTCTTCCCCCGCAATTTTAAGATCAGTCATCTATCTTCTAAATCTACGACAATTACATAAACTTATTTATTAGATACAATAATCATAATGTAATATTACTAATGAAAATTCTAGTACAGATAATTGAAAAATATTATAGAAAACATAATACACAGAAATCATTATTTATTAAGAATTAAATTTAAAGTTTATGAACACATAAATTGAAATATTAATCATGAAAATTAAAGTTCCTTGCATCATTTTATTCCTTCATTCGATAAAAATATAAATTTACGTTAAGATGGCTTTGCAATATGCGATTTTATATTTCTTACTCCTCCGACTACATCCTCGATAGTGTTACTTTTATTACGTAATTCACTTCGGTATCTATTTATATATTATTCATCGCCAGTGTTTCTTTCTCACTGCTCATCATTATTAAGACAGGACTTCATTTATAGAGTCTAACTTGTCTACTTTCGCATTAATAAACATTTAGCACATCACATTAACTTGGATCTATATCAACGAAATTATTATTCGGGAAATGCTGAACTAAAATCTATTTCTTCATAATATATCAATCATCAGTGAATCACAACCTTTTACCTGAATTGAATAATTAATATTCTATCCATATAGTTTCAAATATCTGCATTATCTAAATATAACCTAAGGTATACATAAAAATAATCTTATTACTAAAATCTTAAACTTATTCCTAAAAAAAATTAAATTCCATTATCGTACGAAGTCGTTTTCATTTAACTAATCATATCTTCGATTGTTTGATCAATTATTGTGCGTTTATATTTCAACACAGTATCATTTCTATAGTAATATCATTATTTCTTACTTCTCAATATCATATGATTATTACCTTGGATAAATTATCTTCATCATTCTACCAATCAATTATTCAAATTATTATATTTTTATCAAATTCTCCATTAATTCGATTAATTATTATATTCCTTCAAATGACTTCAATACAATTCTAGAAAAATTCACAAATAAAATCAATGTCTATCAAATAGATATCATCAAAAAAAAAAATATATTAAGAAAAATCCCTATGAATGAAATGACATGAAAAAAAATATATATGAAATACTTAATCATTTAAAAAAAATCAAAATAATACATAAACTTAATAAAAAAATTATTCATTGATCTTGATTTACATCCTCTGATGACATAAGGATCGAAAGGGTTGTTCTCTGGAAAACTGTTCATTCTTGCTTTCCATCATTTTGCCTCATGCAAGTTTGCATGTCACAGAAAAAGAAATAATATATTAGTAAATTTACTGAATATTTTTCTTAATTATTACTCTCTCTCTCTCCTTTCTTTACGTTGATTAATATTTAATTCAGGTTTAGTGGGATTGTTGTATTTTAATTATTCATTAATATTTACTTTACTCAAACGTTGAATATAGTTGTAAAAAGATTGACTTCAAAACAAAAATATGCAATAATATAATTATATTCTCAAATTGAACAAAAAGAGAGTGAAAAAAAATCATAATAATTATTAACTCTACTATGTATAATTCAAATACTTACAAAACATGCAACTTAAAATCTGTCAAAAAATATAATAATAAAAAGAAATATAGAAGGAGAAAAAAAAATTAGTAAACATATTGAAAATTTTAAAGAAAGAAAAAAAATATTTTCCCAATACTTAGTGAACATAGTTTTAGTTTTAATTAGATTCAAATTATTTTCTGTTATGACTAAAAACAATGGAAACGTTTTCAATTTATATCATTATATTTTATTCGTTTAATTAATTTCAATTTTCAAATAACTATTAGTAATTCATTTTTTTAGTATAAATCATGACTGAAACAATCTTTAAAATGATATTTGGAGTCACTCTAGTTTTTAAACTATGTTAAACGTTTTTCAGATAAAACAATATTTCTTGTTCAAAAATAGTTATATAAATTTTTTATATATTAAATACAATCCCACTCACCGTTACATCCTTTAACTTCATTTTTCTGAACATCATGTTGATTATTTTGATTGCAAGTCTGGCATTTCTCAGCGTGTGCAATTTCAATGTTGCAAATAGGTTAGAGAGAGCATGGCAAACTGAAAAAAATATTCTGATCAGTTTACCTCAATACATATTTATCACTTCCTATAGAACAATACATGATAGAAAAAAAAATTAATACAATTTTAATAATTTCTTCTATTAATTATTCTTAATTATCTTATCCTTTTGATATTATTGTAAGTTTGATGACATTATTTAATATAATTAACTAATTAGTGATAGCTACAATACAATAATTTTACAAAACTTCTCAATAATGTACATTAGTTTCATTCTAAGTTCTAATTGAAACAATTAAACTACTAAACATTGGCCATATGCATAGAAGTTAATTATAAATTTACAAGTAATGTATCAAAGAAATTCAATACATTTTATTTTCTTCTCCTCTCTTCAATCTTTCAAAATAGGCACCGATAATTTATTAATTATCATTAAATCAAATCTCATTTCATTTAACTTTTACTTTACATATTGGTATTTTGTACCTTCTTTTTAAACAATTTAATAGCAACCATTTTTATTTTAATCTTTTACCGATTTGAACATTTATAATCATCTTCCATTGTCATTTCTATTGAGGTTTCTTCTTTTATTATCCTCATCTAATTACCTCAAATATTTTTATGACCTCATCTGGCGAGTCAAATCTTATTCACTTTATTCAGTTTAATATTCAAGTATTCTTCTCTTTATTCACTTTACCTCCTTCTAATTATTTTAAATTTACATTATATTATTGTTACATTTTTTAACTCTTTTCACTTCTCATTTCTTAAAAAATTCCAATCAAACGGTTCAACATTTTTAGCTTACTTGAACATTCACCTGTCTTTAATTTACATTATTAGGTTACTAAGTAGCTTCATGTTCTTACACCGTGAATTATTTATTTCTCTTCTATTAAGGCAACAAATCTGACTGTCATCCAAGAGAATACCTTAATACTTCCAATGAACCAATCTCATTTCATATTAGTACATTGACTTCTGCTACAATAACTAGTCGTTTTAACTCATTGGTGTAACATCTTCGTTACCATAAGTTTACTTTTTGCCTTTTAAAATTTATTATCAACATTATAACTTCACTGAGTTACTTTAACAGTTTCTATTCTCATTATTAAAGTTGAACTTCTGATCCTCTGTTTTAGAGCAATCATTCTCATTTCAATCTTTAAGAAATTTCAATTCTGAATTTTAATTTATCTAAAAAAAAATCACTTCTGCACCTTTCCTTCAATATCTACTAATATTTAATATCGTGAATAGTTTGGAGTACTGTAATTATATATTTTTTTCAAACGTTTCAATTTAAACATTTTTGATAAATTTTTATTAAAATATTTAAAGAAATAAGATCCACAATGAACAGAAATATAACAAAACATTACCAAACAATGTTCATGATAATTCTATTGAATGAGAGAAAAGACAAATAAATGCATTTAAAAATTTCTATAATACATATACTCACGACATTTAAATACAATACTCCCCAGTTTTTGAAGTATCTTCTTTACATTCTTGAAATTGCGAACTAGTTGGTCATGTGGTTTTGGAATCACCATCGATATATTGTGTAGAAACAGGCAAAACCGATCTTCATAGATAAGAGGTACCACACTCTTGATGACTGCGATCTCATGTAGATACTGAATGTTGTAGTTCTTCTTAGATGTCAGCTTTTCAGATGCAGTTCTAATTGTATTAGACGTACGCCACACTTGTAGAACGTAGGTACGGGAACTGATGTCTTCATTTAAAATTTGATGATTGTGTAATGTTGTTACTTCTGTGTGAAATCTCGTGAACATTTTCTCTGTAGTGGTTCTATTTTCGACTGGGCTCACATTTTGATAATCTCAAATGTCTGGTATCTTCTTCTTTCTTCATGTTGTGTCTTGAATCAGAACTTTCCTGAGGTTCGAAAGGTTGAGTCATGCTGAACAAATTTTTGACTGGGTTTTGTTCATCATCTTCGTAGTCGTTTAAATATTTGGAGTTTTTGGGTTCATCTGATCATCTGAGGAGTGCAGGATTCTTCTTCAATTTGTCTTAACCTGGGGCCGGATCCACTGCTGGTTGGGCGCCAATGTTGACTTGAGTTGTGGGGGTTTCAATGATTGTAGTATTCCAACTCTCATAAGGGATGTATATTTATAAACTTGCATACAGCAATGAAGTATAACATGGTAGGGATGCCACAAATGTGGAATATGGTAGAGATGAGTTCGGACCAGACCAACCCGGACGGGCCGGTCTGAAGTCCTTACTCACAACTAACTCCACCAACTAACTACTCCAACTCACTACTAACTCCAGTTACATAATTCCTTGCCTTTATATACCTCTAAGCATCTTAACCGGAAACCCCTAATGAGCTAAGACCCCGTCCATAACTTGGTTGCTCAAACCACATGAGTTGTAAACCAATTATTAGATCACATAGAAAATATATCCTTTATTCTTACAAGTATTTCTAAGCTGTCCTTACACCTCATTAAATCTTTTATTACTTCGTGGGAAAGATACCTTTAAAGATATTACTTTAAGACTTATTTCAGAACTATGAGTTTCTAATATATTTTTAGCTAATTCAGAATGCTACATCTATCAGCATGACTTCAATTATAACTAGGTAATATTTTCAGCATTCTGTCTATCAGCATGACTTCAGTTATAACTAGGTAATATTTTCAGCATTCTGTCTATCAGCATGATTTCAGTTATAACTAGGTAATATTTTCAGCATTCTGTCTATCAGCATGATTTCAGTTATAACTAGGTAATATTTTCAGCATTCTGTCTATCAGCATGACTTCAGTTATAACTAGGTAATATTTTCAGCATTCTGTCTATCAGCATGACTTCAGTTATAACTAGGTAATATTTTCAGCATTCTGTCTATCAGCATGACTTCAGTTATAACTAGGTAATATTTTCAGCATTCTGTCTATCAGCATGACTTCAGATATAACTAGGTAATATTTTCAGCATTCTGTCTATCAGCATGATTTCAGTTATAACTAGGTAATATTTTCAGCATTCTGTCTATCAGCATGACTTCAGTTATAACTAGGTAATATTTTCAGCATTCTGTCTATCAGCATGACTTCAGTTATAACTAGGTAATATTTTCAGCATTCTGTCTATCAGCATGACTTTAGGTATAACTAGGTAATATTTTCAGCATTCTGTCTATCAGCATGACTTCAGTTATAACTAGGTAATATTTTCAGCATTCTGTCTATCAGCATGACTTCAGTAATAACTTGGTAATATTTTCAGCATTCTGTCTATCAGCATGACTTCAGTTTGTTTTTTCTTGTGGTTATTTTGTCTCTGTTTAACGTCAGTACACTGAGTGTTACTTCTCTTTGGACATTTTTTCCTGTGTGGCACATTTTAGGTGTTTGATTTATTAACTAATTTGTTGGGTGTTATTCTTAGTAAATAAAAATTAAATTGGACTGGTGGTTAATTTGAAGTTTTTCTGTAAATCGATCACTCTATCATTCAAAGAGTATCGAATTATTTAATTAAGGCGGTATATATGCATAAATAATACGTACTTGCATTTAATTATATTGTAGCAGTTACTGGCCTATTCCAAAACAGGCCAGTTACCCCTCCAATTACTTTTTGTTCATTTTTTGCTTATTCATTCACTACTACTAATCTTTCCCGTTTCATTTATTTATTTAGTTACAAAATTGATTTCTCCAATGGAAATAATTATATATATTTCAATCCAAACATTTCATTCTTTTTGAATATTAATATTCTGTTTTTATTTAATTTAGCGTAGTGAAAATTGTATAGCTTCTAAGTGCTTTTGAAGTAAATAATCTGGTATCTCTTACGGTTTCATTCTCCTTGATATGTTGCTATAAGAGATATTTGTAAGACGGTTACCACAGTCTGGGAATACACCTTGCCTTAACGGACTAACTACGGCGTTACAGTTTGACACACAAGGTCACCCTTAACGGACTAACTACGGCGTTACAGTTTGACACACAAGGTCACCCTTAACGGACTAACTACGGCGTTACAGTTTGACACACAAGGTCACCCTTAACGGACTAATTACGGCGTTACAGTTTGACACACAAGGTCACCCTTAACGGACTAACTACGGCGTTACAGTTTGACACACAAGGTCACCCTTAACGGACTAACTACGGCGTTACAGTTTGACACACAAGGTCACCCTTAACGGACTAATTACGGCGTTACAGTTTGACACACAAGGTCACCCTTAACGGACTAACTACGGCGTTACAGTTTGACACACAAGGTCACCCTTAACGGACTAACTACGGCGTTACAGTTTGACACACAAGGTCACCCTTAACGGACTAACTACGGCGTTACAGTTTGACACACAAGGTCACCCTTAACGGACTAACTACGGCGTTACAGTTTGACACACAAGGTCACCCTTAACGGACTAATTACGGCGTTACAGTTTGACACACAAGGTCACCCTTAACGGACTAACTACGGCGTTACAGTTTGACACACAAGGTCACCCTTAACGGACTAATTACGGCGACGGTAACACACCCAACGTCTTACAATATATCTAAAAAAATAAATACAAGTGTTTTATTATAAAAAATTATCGATAATAGAAATGTAACAATACGTGGCCATGGCTACACGGGTCTCAATAATAGTAACAATTCAAAAAATTATAGTTTATACTTTTGGGAGTATGGAAGAGTTTAGTTAAATTAGTATATATATCTAGATTAGAACTCTGGGTGACATGCTCCACCTACTTTCGGTGACATTTGTTACTTTGGGTGCCCTGATTCTACTTTGGGTGACTTGAAAATATATTTGCATAGAATCGAATCGTTGTCGTGGCTTTTGTGTGCCTTTTGAATAGAATTTCAAACTATATTTGAATACCTACTATGGGTGACATTTTCAGAACAAAATTTTCGAAAATTCCTATTTGCTCAAAAAATATAACTTTACAAACTAAAAAAAACATACAGTCACACAGAGTTTTTCGAGGAGAATTTCATGGTATTTTTTTCCAGGTGAAATTTCATATAGTTTCAGATATAATTCTAATATACACTTCTTTTTCATATTAACTTGATGAAAAGCATGTTGATATGACTTCAGATGTCGCCCATACGTTATTCAATTCATTACAGCCCTACTTAAAAAATGAATATGGATAGTTATGAATTATTGAACAACTTCCTATTTTCGTACATAAACAAGAAGTTATATTAACGAATTAAATACTTGTAACGTATAAAATAGTGAATTAATAAGTAGGGTATCTTATGAATTATCAAGCAGCTCCGTATTTTCGAACATATTAAAAAAGGAAAATAATTAATTAACACGTTAACCGCCACATGTACCACCGGTGGTACATTGAAGAATTTCACTTACCGCCACATGTACCACCGGTGGTACAATCCTCAATTTTAACTAAACATTTTCAATGATTAATTTGAAATATTTACAGGAAGGTAAATGATGAAACGTTTGTTTAGAAAGAAAGTTTAATATTCAAAATATATTATTTTTCATATAATATGTTCCTTTACTGAGAAATAATAGATAAATTCTGTATAAAAATGAATGACATAGTTTTCTTGACCAGACTTGAAAAAAAAAATCCCTTACTGAATAGAATCGAAACTAAACGTGACAACAACACTTGACAAGACCCATTTCTATATTTTATGAGTTCTCTCAAAGCATGCAGGGCACAAATGAGGTTTACCCTCACAATGATTACAGACAGTCTTCACACGACGTGCTTTTGCTGAAGCTACTGAACTGCCTTCATTCTGACTAATGACTTCATAGCAACCTCTGCATCGTTTTCTGACTGATCTACATGATCCTGGCAATTCATACAGCACATGGTCAGACCTTTTACCCTGAATAGAGGATTGTCTCATTTCCTCTGTAGATTTTCCCGTTAAAAGTGAGAGGACGAGTGACTCACGGAACTGTTTCATTGACAATTTTTTGGTAGCATAATACTTGTTGAAAAGGATCAGAGAGTTGACTACAGATGTTCCAAGTAACAATTCAAATGCTGCTTTCTTATACCATTTCCTGACCTTGCGAAGTGGAGTATAGTAGGCTCCCATTTGATCAGAGTAGTCAACACCCTTCTTAGCAGCATTGTAATCTAATACGCATTGTGGCTTATGAGTTTCTGTTCCCCGACGTTGAGTAACACTAACTAGCTCATCAACATGTTCAGGGATGGTGGTTAGCATCAAAACATCTCATTTATCTTTCCATTTCAGCACTTTTATCCCCTCACTATTTTCTTTTCCAAAGATTTCCCCTCTCTTCAGTTTTTTGGTCACTACACAACCAGGATTGCCTTTCCTGTTCTTCCTGAGAGTTCCGCAGACATAGGTTTGGTTTTCCAATAATTTTCTAGCAAGAGTTACAGATGTATAAAAGTTATCAACAAAAAGAGTTCTTCCTTCCTTTAGAAGACCTTCCATGAGAGAAAGAGTCACATATTCCGAGTGTGATAAGTTTGGGGCAGTATCTCCTTGACCCTTGTAGAGAATGAACTTCCACGTATATCCTTCAACAGTGCAAAGTTTGTAGAATTTCAATCCATATCTATGAGCTTTATTTGGTATGTACTGACGCAAAATAGTACGACCGCGAAATAGAACCAAACTCTCATCTATGACAACATTTTGTCCTGGAGTAAACTTCAAAAAGTTTTGTGATATGAGCTGAATTAGTGGTCTCAACTTATACAGTCTGTCAGTTCCATCTGATTGTTCATTGTCAGCAAAATGGAGGAAGCGCATGATAAGCTCAAATTTGTTTCTAGACATAGCTTCTTGAATTAGTTCACAACCATACATTTCGCTCTTTGCCCAGTAGCAGTCAAAAGTTGGCTGTTTATTCAAACCCATCATAATCAGAATCCCCAATAGTTTATAAACATCTTTTGATGTTATAGGTTGCCATTGTTTGACTTTAGAGTGCCTGGTGGTTGGAACTGATCCCATAGTTTCTTCAAAATATAAGTTAGTTTCTCTGATAATCAACTCCACTACTTCATCACTGACAAAAATTTTATACAAATCAATTGGTTCTATTTCACGATCGCGCGGAAGCTCATCGATGAAGTGTCTTATCTCAATTACATCGCAACTGAACAATCTATTGCTTGGTATCATAGCTCTCCATACTGTTTGAATTAATGCATTTGATCCAATATTATTTTCGATGCTGTTTGCTGATGGGGTAGAAGCTTCAATACTAGCTGCTCTAGCGTCCTCAAGTTCTTCATCAGATTCATCACTATCAGTTTCATCACTGTGCTGGGTATCAATTTCATCTTGCGAGAGCACAAAGGATGGATCCATTTCATCCTCATTTTCATCAGAAGATGAAGATTCCCTTTGCACCTGACCTCCATAAAACAGAGATGTATTCATTTTGTCTTGAAGGAACTAAATGTAAAGAAATTAGACATTTGAAAACACCTAAATACTAGACTTCAATCTGTAACAAAAAGATCATTTTTAAATTAATAATTTGTACATGAAATGATAAAAAAAAACCAAAACAGTTGTGTATCACCACTGGATAAATGGCGCAGTGGTATGGAAATGCTGTTTGTACCGCCACATGTACCACCGGTGTCCAAAAAGAGTTTGTACCACCAGTGGTACATGTGGCGCTACAGCAGGTATTGTGCGTTCAGAACGCCGTTTGGCCACCGGTGAACCAAAGTTTTTTTAATCTCATAATGTAGTATAGAAGGAGTAAAACACATGATAACCTCCTCCCATCGCTGCTGTCACTGTACTAACTAAGGCAACACGGCAAAGTCATGGCGCTAGCAGCAAACCTCAGATTTCAGGCATGGCGGTTAACGTGTTAAGATTATTTATTTTATATCCATAGTATGGTTAAAAAAACTAAATTGCAGTAAGCTAAATTATATTAATTAAGTTTTCAAATTTAATATCATTTTGTAACAGATTATCATTTAATTTTACACAATTTAAGTATATATTTATTATTCATTAATAATACATTAAATAAATTATCTTTTACGCAAGTAAATTAATTATATTCACGATTCTGTGTGAAATGCAACACAAATTAGAAAGATCATTTTTTGAAATATGTCAAGAGCGCTTCATAAACAGAGGTGCTGACCTTCTCTCACGTGGCATATGACATTTATTAAATGATACTCTATATTCCCTACCTGTCTAGTCTATTATCAATTAATCCTCATATGAAGTATACCGGAAATTCTTCTTTTTCTGTCAGTTAAATTATAATTCATATAAGAATTATTTTAACAAAATTCATATTTTCCAAAGGAGAAAAGTCATTATAACGCAATACAATTTCAATTAGATGATATATAGGGTAATTAAATATTTTGAGTAAATAAGTAATCGGATAAACTGTATAGGAATTTATAGTACATGTAAATGTTTATATATAATACACCGGGCAATCTATAATACAGTGATACACTTTTTTAGTTCAGTTATAGAGTAAAAATAATTTTCTTTTTTTCAATTCAAAGAAAACGCCAATGAGGGGAAACAATGTTAAAAATAGTATTACAAAATATGATGTCCTTATAATTTCTTCAACATGCCTAACTTTTCGATATTTATTTCTATAAGAAAATACACTTTAGTTTTATAGTGAATCTCTTAATAATTGTTCATTCGAGCAATTGTTTTTCGAGCAATTGTTTTCGAGCAATTGTCTTTCGAGCAATTGTTTTCGAGCAATTGTCTTTCGAGCAATTGTTTTCGAGCAATTTACCTAGAACCGTTCAATATAACGTTTAACCTTTAAGATTTATCCATTTTTTACCAAATATTTGTCTCTGTCAGACGATGGATCCATTGGATTCATATGTCATGATTCAAAATAATACAACTTATTCAAAGACTTCAAAGGTTTTCATTACATTGAAACATGAGATTAGCATCCAAATGTGATTTAAGGTACTTGCTAATATATACCTTATCAAGTATGAATCGAATTAAAAAAATATGAACATATTTTTAGTGAATATAAAGCATATTTCAAAGATAATATGGTCACTTCCCTAGTAAAAACAAGGTAACATTTCTTTTCCGTGCTAAATTGTTTTGGGGCCCAATTGTCGTTGGCCCAATTGTCCGGGGCCCAATTGTCGTTGGGCCCAATTGTCCTGGGCCCAATTGTCCTGGGCCTAATTGTCTTGGGCCCAATTTTCGGCGGGCCCAATTGTCCTGGGTCCAACTGTCGGTGCACCTTAACCCGTTCTAGGGTTAATTATTTAATTTCTGACTACCTACTGCTATTATCCAAGCGTGAGGGCAAGTTTCGACACGCTAAAAGAAGTGCGTGCAGTGTAGGCAACTCAAAAGTTGAACCAAAAAGCGCAAGGTTTCTCCACCAAGCGTTTGACTGCATGCCTCTTCCATTAGGAATAGACGCATGCGTTATGAAAACTAACATTCAACAGCGCATGCATCCTTTCATACGTACCGTCTTTCATCACCCTGTGCGCTTGTAGAGAGCAAGTTGAACAAGTGTGGACATAGCTTATATAGCCAGTGAGTGAGTCCGTCCGTTACGCTTTCAGTAATTAGATATAAGCAAATTAGGTACGCATGAACCACAAACTTAACATCTTATTGTCTTTTATATTTTGTTCCCCTTATTTTCATTGTGTGCCTCAATTTCCATTGTATAACACTAACAATATGTATGTACTAATTTACTTTGACTAATTACTTCTCTGTTTGATATTTTATTTAAACTTTTCCCAATTGTTTAGCATATATATTATATTTAATCATATAATATAACTTTCTATGTATTTATTAATAGCAATGTGTTATTTCATATTATATGTGTCGGGGTTGAAATTAAATACAAAAGATATTATTTTCAGAAGCAAGTTACTAAACACATTTTCTGCTTTAATTAGTCATACAGAGTAAAGGAACTATCTAGCAGTGTGAGAATTAGTCATACAGAGTAAAGGAACTATCTAGCAGTGTGAGAATTAGTCATACAGGGTAAAATAACTATCTAGCAGTGTGAGAATTAGTCATACAGAGTAAAGGAACTATCTAGCAGTGTGAGAATTAGTCATACAGAGTAAAGGAACTATCTAGCAGTGTGAGAATTAGTCATACAGAGTAAAGGAACTATCTAGCAGTGTGAGAATTAGTCATACAGAGTAAAGGAACTATCTAACAGTGTGAGAATTTGTCATGCAGAGTAAAGGAACTATCTAGCAGTGTGAGAATTTGTCATACAGAGTAAAGGAACTATCTAGCAGTGTGAGAATTAGTCATACAGAGTAAAGGAACTATCTAGCAGTGTGAGAATTTGTCATACAGAGTAAAGGAACTATCTAGCAGTGTGAGAATTAGTCATACAGAGTAAAGGAACTATCTAGCAGTGTGAGAATTAGTCATACAGGGTAAAGGAACTATCTAGCAGTGTGAGAATTAGTCATACAGAGTAAAGGAACTATCTAGCAGTGTGAGAATTAGTCATACAGAGTAAAGGAACTATCTAGCAGTGTGAAAATTAGTCATACAGAGTAAAGGAACTATCTAGCAGTGTGAGAATTAGTCATACAGAGTAAAGGAACTATCTAACAGTGTGAGAATTAGTCATGCAGAGTAAAGGAACTATCTAGCAGTGTGAGAATTAGTCATATAGAGTAAAGGAACTATCTAGCAGTGTGAGAATTAGTCATATAAAGTAAAGGAACTATCTAGCAGTGTGAGAATTAGTCATATAGAGTAAAGGAACTATCTAGCAGTGTGAGAATTAGTCATATAGAGTAAAGGAACTATCTAGCAGTGTGAGAATTAGTCATACAGGGTAAAGGGAATATCTAGCAGTGTGAGAATTAGTCATACAGAGTAAAGGAACTATCTAGCAGTGTGAGAATTAGTCATACAGAGTGAAGGAACTATCTAGCAGTGTGAGAATTAATCATACAGAGTAAAGGAACTATCTAGCAGTGTGAGAATTAGTATTACAGAGTAAAGGAACTATCTAGCAGTGTGAGAATTAGTCATACAGAGTAAAGGAACTATCTAGCAGTGTGAGAATTAGTCATACAGGGTAAAGGAACTATCTAGCAGTGTGAGAATTAGTCATATAGAGTAAAGGAACTAACTAGCAGTGTGAGAATTAGTCATACAGAGTAAAGGAACTATCTAGCAGTGTGAGATTTAGTCATACAAAAGTAAAGGAACTATCTAGCAGTGTGAGAATTAGTCATATAGAGAAAAGGAACTATCTAGCAGTGTGAGAATTAGTCATATAGAGTAAAGAAACTATCTAGCAGTGTGAGAATTAGTCATACAGAGTAAGGGAACTATCTAGCAGTGTGAGAATTAGTCATACAGAGTAAGGGAACTATCTAGCAGTGTGAGAATTAGTCATATAGAGTAATGGAACTATCTAGCAGTGTGAGAATTAGTCATATAGAGTAATGGAACTATCTAGCAGTGTGAGAATTAGTCATACAGAGAAAAGGAACTATCTAGCAGTGTGAGAATTAGTCATATAGAGTAAAGGAACTATCTAGCAGTGTGAGAATTAGTCATACAGAGTAAAGGAACTATCTAGCAGTGTGAGAATTAGTCATACAGAGAAAAGGAACTATCTAGCAGTGTGAGAATTAGTCATATAGAGTAAAGGAACTATCTAGCAGTGTGAGAATTAGTCATACAGAGTAAAGGAACTATCTAGCAGTGTGAGAATTAGTCATACAAAGTAAAGGAACTAACTAGCAGTGTGAGAATTAGTCATACAGAGTAAAGGAACTATCTAGCAGTGTGAGAATTAGTCATACAGAGTAAAGGAACTATCTAGCAGTGTGAGAATTAGTCATACAGAGTAAAGGAACTATCTAGCAGTGTGAGAATTAGTCACACAGAGTTAAGGAACTATCTAGCAGTGTGAGAATTAGTCATACAGAGTAAAGGAACTATCTAGTAGTGTGAGAATTAGTCATACAGAGTAAAGGAACTATCTAGCAGTGTGAGAATTAGTCATACAGAGTAAAGGAACTATCTAGCAGTGTGAGAATTAGTCATACAGAGTAAAGGAACTATCTAGCAGTGTGAGAATTAGTCATACAGAGTAAAGGAACTATCTAGCAGTGTGGGAATTAGTCATACAGAGAAAAGGAACTATCTAGCAGTGTGAGAATTAGTCATATAGAGTAAAGGAATTATCTAGCAGTGTGAGAATTAGTCATACAGAGTAAAGGAACTATCTAGCAGTGTGAGAATAAGTCATATAAAGTAAAGGAACTAACTAGCAGTGTGAGAATTAGTCATACAGAGTAAAGGAACTATCTAGCAGTGTGAGAATTAGTCATACAGAGAAAAGGAACTATCTAGCAGTGTGAGAATTAGTCATATAGGGTGAAGGAACTATCTAGCAGTGTGAGAATTAGTCATACAGAGTAAAGGAACTATCTAGCAGTGTGAGAATTAGTCATACAGAGAAAAGGAACTATCTAGCAGTGTGAGAGTTAGTCATATAGAGTAAAGGAACTATCTAGCAGTGTGAGAATTAGTCATATAAAGTAAAGGAACTATCTAGCAGTGTGAGAATTAGTCATATAGAGTAAAGGAACTATCTAGCAGTGTGAGAATTAGTCATATAGAGTAAAGGAACTATCTAGCAGTGTGATAATTAGTCATACAGAGAAAAGGAACTATCCAGCAGTGTGAGAATTAGTCATACAGAGAAAAGGAACTATCTAGCAGTGTGAGAATTAGTCATATAGAGTAAAGGAACTATCTAGCAGTGTGAGAATTAGTCATACAGAGAAAAGGAACTATCTAGCAGTGTGAGAATTAGTCATACAGAGTAAAGGAACTATCTAGCAGTGTGAGAATTAGTCATACAGAGTAAAGGAACTATCTAGCAGTGTGAGAATTAGTCATACAGAGAAAAGGAACTATCTAGCAGTGTGAGAATTAGTCATACAGAGAAAAGGAACTATCTAGCAGTGTGAGAATTAGTCATACAGAGTAAAGGAACTATCTAGCAGTGTGAGAATTAGTCATATAAAGTAAAGGAACTAACTAGCAGTGTGAGAATTAGTCATATAAAGTAAAGGAACTAACTAGCAGTGTGAGAATTAGTCATACAGAGTAAAGGAACTATCTAGCAGTGTGAGAATTAGTCATACAGAGTAAAGGAACTATCTAGCAGTGTGAGAATTAGTCATACAGAGTAAAGGAACTATCTAGCAGTGTGAGAATTAGTCACACAGAGAAAAGGAACTATCTAGCAGTGTGAGAATTAGTCATATAGAGTAAAGGAACTATCTAGCAGTGTGAGAATTAGTCATACAGAGTAAAGGAACTATCTAGCAGTGTGAGAATTAGTCATACAGAGTAAAGGAACTATCTAGCAGTGTGAGAATTAGTCATACAAAGTAAAGGAACTATCTAGCAGTGTGAGAATTAGTCATACAGAGTAAAGGAACTATCTAGCAGTGTGAGAATTAGTCATACAGAGTAAAGGAACTATCTAGCAGTGTGAGAATTAGTCATACAGAGTTAAGGAACTATCTAGCAGTGTGAGAATTAGTCACACAGAGTAAAGGAACTATCTAGCAGTGTGAGAATTAGTCATACAGAGTAAAGGAACTATCTAGCAGTGTGAGAATTAGTCATACAGAGTAAAGGAACTATCTAGCAGTGTGAGAATTAGTCATACAGAGTAAAGGAACTATCTAGCAGTGTGAGAATTAGTCATACAGAGAAAAGGAACTATCTAGCAGTGTGAGAATTAGTCATATAGAGTAAAGGAACTATCTAGCAGTGTGAGAATTAGTCATATAGAGTAAAGGAACTATCTAGCAGTGTGAGAATTAGTCATACAGAGTAAAGGAACTATCTAGCAGTGTGAGAATTAGTCATATAAAGTAAAGGAACTAACTAGCAGTGTGAGAATTAGTCATACAGAGTAAAGGAACTATCTAGCAGTGTGAGAATTAGTCATATAAAGTAAAGGAACTATCTAGCAGTGTGAGAATTAGTCATATAGAGTAAAGGAACTATCTAGCAGTGTGAGAATTAGTCATATAGAGTAAAGGAACTATCTACCAGTGTGAGGATTAGTCATACAGGGTAAAGGGACTATCTAGCAGTGTGAGGATTAGTCATACAGGGTAAAGGGACTATCTAGCAGTGTGAGAATTAGTCATATAAAGTAAAGGGACTAACTAGCAGTGTGAGAATTAGTCATACAGAGTAAAGGAACTATCTAGCAGTGTGAGAATTAGTCATACAGAGTAAAGGAACTATCTAGCAGTGTGAGAATTAGTCATACAGAGTAAAGGAACTATCTAGCAGTGTGAGAATTAGTCATACAGAGTAAAGGAACTATCTAGCAGTATGAGAATTAGTATTACAGAGTAAAGGAACTATCTAGCAGTGTGAGAATTAGTCATACAGAGTAAAGGAACTATCTAGCAGTGTGAGAATTAGTCACACAGAGTAAAGGAACTATCTAGCAGTGTGAGAATTAGTCATACAGAGTAAAGAAACTATCTAGCAGTGTGAGAATTAGTCATACAGAGTAAAGGAACTATCTAGCAGTGTGAGAATTAGTCATATAGAGAAAAGGAACTATCTAGCAGTGTGAGAATTAGTCATACAGAGTAAAGGAACTATCTAGCAGTGTGAGAATTAGTCATACAGAGTAAAGGAACTATCTAGCAGTGTGAGAATTAGTCATACAGAGTAAAGGAACTATCTAGCAGTGTGAGAATTAGTCATACAGAGTAAAGGAACTATCTAGCAGTGTGAGAATTAGTCACACAGAGAAAAGGAACTATCTAGCAGTGTGAGAATTAGTCACATAGAGAAAAGGAACTATCTAGCAGTGTGAGAATTAGTCATACAGAGTAAAGGAACTATCTAGCAGTGTGAGAATTAGTCATACAAAGTAAAGGAACTAACTAGCAGTGTGAGAATTAGTCATACAGAGTAAAGGAACTATCTAGCAGTGTGAGAATTAGTCATACAGAGTAAAGGAACTATCTAGCAGTGTGAGAATTAGTCATACAGAGTAAAGGAACTATCTAGCAGTGTGAGAATTAGTCACACAGAGTTAAGGAACTATCTAGCAGTGTGAGAATTAGTCATACAGAGTAAAGGAACTATCTAGCAGTGTGAGAATTAGTCATACAGAGTAAAGGAACTATCTAGCAGTGTGAGAATTAGTCATACAGAGTAAAGGAACTATCTAGCAGTGTGAGAATTAGTCATACAGAGTAAAGGAACTATCTAGCAGTGTGAGAATTAGTCATACAGAGTAAAGGAACTATCTAGCAGTGTGAGAATTAGTCATACAGAGAAAAGGAACTATCTAGCAGTGTGAGAATTAGTCATATAGAGTAAAGGAACTATCTAGCAGTGTGAGAATTAGTCATATAGAGTAAAGGAACTATCTAGCAGTGTGAGAATTAGTCATACAGAGTAAAGGAACTATCTAGCAGTGTGAGAATTAGTCATATAAAGTAAAGGAACTAACTAGCAGTGTGAGAATTAGTCATACAGAGTAAAGGAACTATCTAGCAGTGTGAGAATTAGTCATATAAAGTAAAGGAACTATCTAGCAGTGTGAGAATTAGTCATATAGAGTAAAGGAACTATCTAGCAGTGTGAGAATTAGTCATATAGAGTAAAGGAACTATCTAGCAGTGTGAGGATTAGTCATACAGGGTAAAGGGACTATCTAGCAGTGTGAGGATTAGTCATACAGGGTAAAGGGACTATCTAGCAGTGTGAGAATTAGTCATATAAAGTAAAGGGACTAACTAGCAGTGTGAGAATTAGTCATACAGAGTAAAGGAACTATCTAGCAGTGTGAGAATTAGTCATACAGAGTAAAGGAACTATCTAGCAGTGTGAGAATTAGTCATACAGAGTAAAGGAACTATCTAGCAGTGTGAGAATTAGTCATACAGAGTAAAGGAACTATCTAGCAGTGTGAGAATTAGTATTACAGAGTAAAGGAACTATCTAGCAGTGTGAGAATTAGTCATACAGAGTAAAGGAACTATCTAGCAGTGTGAGAATTAGTCATACAGAGTAAAGGAACTATCTAGCAGTGTGAGAATTAGTCATACAGAGTAAAGGAACTATCTAGCATTGTGAGAATTAGTCATACAGAGTAAAGGAACTATCTAGCAGTGTGAGAATTAGTCATACAGAGAAAAGGAACTATCTAGCAGTGTGAGAATTAGTCATATAGAGTAAAGGAACTATCTAGCAGTGTGAGAATTAGTCATATAGAGTAAAGGAACTATCTAGCAGTGTGAGAATTAGTCATACAGAGTAAAGGAACTATCTAGCAGTGTGAGAATTAGTCATATAAAGTAAAGGAACTAACTAGCAGTGTGAGAATTAGTCATACAGAGTAAAGGAACTATCTAGCAGTGTGAGAATTAGTCATATAAAGTAAAGGAACTATCTAGCAGTGTGAGAATTAGTCATATAGAGTAAAGGAACTATCTAGCAGTGTGAGAATTAGTCATATAGAGTAAAGGAACTATCTAGCAGTGTGAGGATTAGTCATACAGGGTAAAGGGACTATCTAGCAGTGTGAGGATTAGTCATACAGGGTAAAGGGACTATCTAGCAGTGTGAGAATTAGTCATATAAAGTAAAGGGACTAACTAGCAGTGTGAGAATTAGTCATACAGAGTAAAGGAACTATCTAGCAGTGTGAGAATTAGTCATACAGAGTAAAGGAACTATCTAGCAGTGTGAGAATTAGTCATACAGAGTAAAGGAACTATCTAGCAGTGTGAGAATTAGTCATACAGAGTAAAGGAACTATCTAGCAGTATGAGAATTAGTATTACAGAGTAAAGGAACTATCTAGCAGTGTGAGAATTAGTCATACAGAGTAAAGGAACTATCTAGCAGTGTGAGAATTAGTGATACAGGGTAAAGGAACTATCTAGCAGTGTGAGAATTAGTCATATTGAGTAAAGGAACTAACTAGCAGTGTGAGAATTAGTCATACAGAGTAATGGAACTATCTAGCAGTGTGAGAATTAGTCATACAGAGTAAAGGAACTATCTAGCAGTGTGAGAATTAGTCATACAGAGTAAAGGAACTATCAAGCAGTGTGAGAATTAGTCATACAGAGAAAAGGAACTATCTAGCAGTGTGAGAATTAGTCACACAGAGTAAAGGAACTATCTAGCAGTGTGAGAATTAGTCATACAGAGTAAAGGAACTATCTAGCAGTGTGAGAATTAGTCATACAGAGTAAAGGAACTATCTAGCAGTGTGAGAATTAGTCATATAGAGAAAAGGAACTATCTAGCAGTGTGAGAATTAGTCATACAGAGTAAAGGAACTATCTAGCAGTGTGAGAATTAGTCATACAGAGTATAAAGGAACTATCTAGCAGTGTGAGAATTAGTCTTATAGAGTAAAGGAACTAACTAGCAGTGTGAGAATTAGTCATACAGAGTAAAGGAACTAACTAGCAGTGTGAGAATTAGTCATACAGAGTAAAGGAACTAACTAGCAGTGTGAGAATTAGTCATACAGAGTAAAGGAACTATCTAGCAGTGTGAGAATTAGTCACATAAAGTAAATGAACTATCTAGCAGTGTGAGAATTAGTCATAGAGAGTAAAGGAACTATCTAGCAGTGTGAGAATTAGTCATACAGAGTAAAGGAACTATCTAGCAGTGTGAGAATTAGTCATACAGAGTAAAGGAACTATCTAGCAGTGTGAGAATTAGTCATATAGAGTAAAGGAACTAACTAGCAGTGTGAGAATTAGTCATACAGAGTAAAGGAACTATCTAGCAGTGTGAGATAGTCATATAAAGTAAAGGAACTATCTAGCAGTGTGAGAATTAGTCATATAGAGTAAAGGAACTATCTAGCAGTGTGAGAATTAGTCATATAGAGTAAAGGAACTATCTAGCAGTGTGAGAATTAGTCATACAGAGTAAAGGAACTATCTAGCAGTGTGAGAATTAGTCATATAAAGTAAAGGGACTAACAAGCAGTGTGAGAATTAGTCATACAGAGTAAAGGAACTATCTAGCAGTGTGAGAATTAGTCATGCAGAGTAAAGGAACTATCTAGCAGTGTGAGAATTAGTCATACAGAGTATAGGAACTATCTAGCAGTGTGAGAATTAGTCACACAGAGTAAAGGAACTATCTAGCAGTGTGAGAATTAGTCATACAGAGTAAAGGAACTATCTAGCAGTGTGAGAATTAGTATTACAGAGTAAAGGAACTATCTAGCAGTGTGAGAATTAGTCATATAGAGTAAAGGAACTATCTAGCAGTGTGAGAATTAGTCATACAGAGTAAAGGAACTATCTAGCAGTGTGAGAATTAGTATTACAGAGTAAAGGAACTATCTAGCAGTGTGAGAATTAGTCATACAGAGTAAAGGAACTATCTAGCAGTGTGAGAATTAGTCATACAGGGTAAAGGAACTATCTAGCAGTGTGAGAATTAGTCATATAGAGTAAAGGAACTAACTAGCAGTGTGGGAATTAGTCATACAGAGTAAAGGAACTATCTAGCAGTGTGAGAATTAGTCATACAGAGTAAAGGAACTATCTAGCAGTGTGAGAATTAGTCATACAGAGTAAAGGAACTATCTAGCAGTGTGAGAATTAGTCATATAGAGTAAAGGAACTAACTAGCAGTGTGAGAATTAGTCATACAGAGTAAAGGAACTATCTAGCAGTGTGAGAATTAGTCATATAAAGTAAAGGAACTATCTAGCAGTGTGAGAATTAGTCATATAGAGTAAAGGAACTATCTACCAGTGTGAGGATTAGTCATACAGGGTAAAGGGACTATCTAGCAGTGTGAGGATTAGTCATACAGGGTAAAGGGACTATCTAGCAGTGTGAGAATTAGTCATATAAAGTAAAGGGACTAACTAGCAGTGTGAGAATTAGTCATACAGAGTAAAGGAACTATCTAGCAGTGTGAGAATTAGTCATACAGAGTAAAGGAACTATCTAGCAGTGTGAGAATTAGTCATACAGAGTAAAGGAACTATCTAGCAGTGTGAGAATTAGTCATACAGAGTAAAGGAACTATCTAGCAGTATGAGAATTAGTATTACAGAGTAAAGGAACTATCTAGCAGTGTGAGAATTAGTCATACAGAGTAAAGGAACTATCTAGCAGTGTGAGAATTAGTCACACAGAGTAAAGGAACTATCTAGCAGTGTGAGAATTAGTCATACAGAGTAAAGAAACTATCTAGCAGTGTGAGAATTAGTCATACAGAGTAAAGGAACTATCTAGCAGTGTGAGAATTAGTCATATAGAGAAAAGGAACTATCTAGCAGTGTGAGAATTAGTCATACAGAGTAAAGGAACTATCTAGCAGTGTGAGAATTAGTCATACAGAGTAAAGGAACTATCTAGCAGTGTGAGAATTAGTCATACAGAGTAAAGGAACTATCTAGCAGTGTGAGAATTAGTCATACAGAGTAAAGGAACTATCTAGCAGTGTGAGAATTAGTCACACAGAGAAAAGGAACTATCTAGCAGTGTGAGAATTAGTCACATAGAGAAAAGGAACTATCTAGCAGTGTGAGAATTAGTCATACAGAGTAAAGGAACTATCTAGCAGTGTGAGAATTAGTCATACAAAGTAAAGGAACTAACTAGCAGTGTGAGAATTAGTCATACAGAGTAAAGGAACTATCTAGCAGTGTGAGAATTAGTCATACAGAGTAAAGGAACTATCTAGCAGTGTGAGAATTAGTCATACAGAGTAAAGGAACTATCTAGCAGTGTGAGAATTAGTCACACAGAGTTAAGGAACTATCTAGCAGTGTGAGAATTAGTCATACAGAGTAAAGGAACTATCTAGCAGTGTGAGAATTAGTCATACAGAGTAAAGGAACTATCTAGCAGTGTGAGAATTAGTCATACAGAGTAAAGGAACTATCTAGCAGTGTGAGAATTAGTCATACAGAGTAAAGGAACTATCTAGCAGTGTGAGAATTAGTCATACAGAGTAAAGGAACTATCTAGCAGTGTGAGAATTAGTCATACAGAGAAAAGGAACTATCTAGCAGTGTGAGAATTAGTCATATAGAGTAAAGGAACTATCTAGCAGTGTGAGAATTAGTCATATAGAGTAAAGGAACTATCTAGCAGTGTGAGAATTAGTCATACAGAGTAAAGGAACTATCTAGCAGTGTGAGAATTAGTCATATAAAGTAAAGGAACTAACTAGCAGTGTGAGAATTAGTCATACAGAGTAAAGGAACTATCTAGCAGTGTGAGAATTAGTCATATAAAGTAAAGGAACTATCTAGCAGTGTGAGAATTAGTCATATAGAGTAAAGGAACTATCTAGCAGTGTGAGAATTAGTCATATAGAGTAAAGGAACTATCTAGCAGTGTGAGGATTAGTCATACAGGGTAAAGGGACTATCTAGCAGTGTGAGGATTAGTCATACAGGGTAAAGGGACTATCTAGCAGTGTGAGAATTAGTCATATAAAGTAAAGGGACTAACTAGCAGTGTGAGAATTAGTCATACAGAGTAAAGGAACTATCTAGCAGTGTGAGAATTAGTCATACAGAGTAAAGGAACTATCTAGCAGTGTGAGAATTAGTCATACAGAGTAA
The DNA here is from genome assembly GCA_947561585.1 of Caprella mutica. NCBI lineage: Eukaryota > Metazoa > Arthropoda > Malacostraca > Amphipoda > Caprellidae > Caprella > Caprella mutica. Next base: position 792 of record CANNZV010003831.1, on the reverse strand, counting down.
AGGAACTATCTAGCAGTGTGAGAATTAGTCATACAGAGTAAAGGAACTATCTAGCAGTGTGAGAATTAGTATTACAGAGTAAAGGAACTATCTAGCAGTGTGAGAATTAGTCATACAGAGTAAAGGAACTATCTAGCAGTGTGAGAATTAGTCATACAGAGTAAAGGAACTATCTAGCAGTGTGAGAATTAGTCATACAGAGTAAAGGAACTATCTAGCATTGTGAGAATTAGTCATACAGAGTAAAGGAACTATCTAGCAGTGTGAGAATTAGTCATACAGAGAAAAGGAACTATCTAGCAGTGTGAGAATTAGTCATATAGAGTAAAGGAACTATCTAGCAGTGTGAGAATTAGTCATATAGAGTAAAGGAACTATCTAGCAGTGTGAGAATTAGTCATACAGAGTAAAGGAACTATCTAGCAGTGTGAGAATTAGTCATATAAAGTAAAGGAACTAACTAGCAGTGTGAGAATTAGTCATACAGAGTAAAGGAACTATCTAGCAGTGTGAGAATTAGTCATATAAAGTAAAGGAACTATCTAGCAGTGTGAGAATTAGTCATATAGAGTAAAGGAACTATCTAGCAGTGTGAGAATTAGTCATATAGAGTAAAGGAACTATCTAGCAGTGTGAGGATTAGTCATACAGGGTAAAGGGACTATCTAGCAGTGTGAGGATTAGTCATACAGGGTAAAGGGACTATCTAGCAGTGTGAGAATTAGTCATATAAAGTAAAGGGACTAACTAGCAGTGTGAGAATTAGTCATACAGAGTAAAGGAACTATCTAG
>CANNZV010003830.1:0-53307 GCA_947561585.1 Caprella mutica | reverse complement strand
ACGATAAATCTACAGCGAAGGATCTATCTACAGATAAGGATCCATCTACAGCAAAGGATCTATCTACAGTGAAGGATCTATTTACTGCAAAGGATCTGTCCACAACAAAGGATCTATCCACAACAAAGAATCTATCTACAGCAAAGAATCTATGTTCAGCAAAGAATCTATCAACAGCAAAGGATCTATCTACAGCAAAGAATCTATCTACAGCAAGGGATCTATCGACAGTAAAGGATCTATCTACAGCAAAGGATCCATCTACAGCAAATGATCTATCTACAGTCAAGGATCTATCAAGAGCAAAGGATCTATATACAGCAAAAGATCTAGTAACAGCAAAAGTTCTATATTCTGCAAAGGATCTATCAACAGCAAAGGATCTATCAACAGGAAAGTATCTATCTACAGCAAAGGATCTATCTACAGCAAAGGATATATATACAGAAAAGGATTTATCTACAGCAAGGGATCTATCGACAGTAAAGGATCTATCTACAGCAAAGGATCCATCTACAGCAAATGATCTATCTACAGTAAAGGATCTATCAAGAGCAAAGGATCTATATACAGCAAAAGATCTAGTAACAGCAAAAGTTCTATATTCTGCAAAGGATCTATCTACAGCAAATGATCTATCTACAGGAAAGTATCTATCTACAGCAAAGGATCTATCTACAGCAAAGGATTTATCTACAGAAAAGGATTTATCTACAGCAAAGGATCTATCTACAGCAAAAGATCTATCTACAGCAAAGATCCATTTTACTGTATGGGATCTATCTACAGCAAAGCTTTTATCTACAGTAAAGGATCTATCTACAGAAAAGGATCTATCTACAGAAAAGGATCTATCTACAGAAAAGGATTTATCTACAGCGAAGGATCTATCTACAGCAAAGGATCTAACTACAGCAAAGGATCTATCTACGGCAAAGGATTTATATATTTATTTATAGCAAAGGATCTTTGATCTATTTACATCAGTGGATCTATCTACAATAAATTATCTATCTACTACAAAAGATCTATCTACAGCAAAGGATCTATCTACAACAAAGAATCTATCTACAGCAAAAAATCTATCTACAGTAAAGGATCTATCTACAGCAAAGGATCTATCTACAGCAAAGGATCTATCTACAGCAAAGGATCTATCTACAGCAAGGGATCTATCTACAGTATAGGATCTATCTACAGCAAAGGATCTATCTACAATAAACGATATATCTACAGCGAAGGATCTATCTACAGCAAAGAATCCATCTACAGCAAACGATCTATCTACAGTAAAGGATCTATTTACTGCAAAGGATCTGTCCACAGCAAAGGATCTATCTACAACAAAGAATCTATCTACAGCAAAGAATCTATCTACAGCAAAGAATCTATGTTCAGCAAAGAATCTATCAACAGCAAAGGATCTATCTACAGCAAAGGATCAATCAACAGCAAAAAATCAATCCACAGCAAAGGATTTATCTACAGTAAAGTAGCTATATACAGCAAAGGATCCATCTACAGGAGAGGATCTATAAACATCAAAGGATCTATCTACAGCAAAAGATCTATTTACAGCAAAAGTTCTATCTACAGCAAAGGATCTATCTACAGGAAAGGATCTATCTACAGGAAAGGATCTATCTACAGCAAAGGATCTATCTACAGTAAAGGATCTATCTACATCATATGATCAATCTACAGCAAGGGATCTATCTACAGCAAAGAATCTATTTACAGTTAAGGATCTATCTACAGCAAAAGATCTATCTACAATATGGGATATATCTACAGTAAAGGATCTATCTACTACAAAGGATCTATCTACAGCAAACGATCTATCTACAACAAAGAATCTATCTACAGCAAAAATTATATCTACTGTAAAGGCTCTATCTACAGCAAAGGATCTATCTACAGCAAAGCATCTATCTACAGCAAAGCATCTATCTACAGCAAAGGATCTATCTACAGCAAGGGATCTATCGACAGTAAAGGATCTATCTACAGCAAAGGATCCATCTACAGCAAATGATCTATCTACAGTCAAGGATCTATCAAGAGCAAAGGATCTATATACAGCAAAAGATCTAGTAACAGCAAAAGTTCCATATTCTGCAAAGGATCTATCTACAGCAAAGGATCTATCTACAGGAAAGTATCTATCTACAGCAAAGGATCTATCTACACCAAAGGATTTATCTACAGAAAAGAATTAATCTACAGCAAAAGATCTATCTACAGCAAAGGATCTATCTACAGCAAAGGATCTATCTACAGCAAAGGATCTATCTACAGCAAAGGATCTATCTACAGCAAAGGATCAATTTACAGCAAAGGATCTATCTACAGCAAGGGATCTATCTACAGCAAAGGATCTATCTACAGCAAGGGATCTATCTACAGTATAGGATCTATCTTCAGCAAAGGATCTATCTACAATAAACGATATATCTTCAGCGAAGGATCTATCTACTGCAAAGGAACCATCTACAGCAAAAGATCTATCTACAGTAAAGGATCTTTTTACAGCAAAGTATCTCTCTACAGCAAAGGATCTATTTACAGTATGGGATCTATCAACAGCAAAGGTTTTATCAACAGTAATGGATCTATCAACAGAAAAGAATTTATCTACAGCGAAGGATCTGTCCACAGCAAAAGATCTATCTACAGCAAAAAATCTATCTACAGTAAAGGATCTATCTACAGCAAAAGATATATTTACAGCAAAGGATCTATCTACAGCAAAGGATCTATCTACAGCAATGGATCTATCTACAGTATAGGATCTATCTACAGCAAATGATCTATCTACAATAAACGATAAATCTACAGCGAAGGATCTATCTACAGCAAAGGATCCATCTACAGCAAAGGATCTATCTACAGTGAAGGATCTATTTACTGCAAAGGATCTGTCCACAACAAAAGATCTATCTACAACAAAGAATCTATCTACAGCAAAGAATCTATGTTCAGCAAAGAATCTATCAACAGCAAAGGATCTATCTACAGCAAAGAATCTATCTACAGCAAGGGATCTATCGACAGTAAAGGATCTATCTACAGCAAAGGATCCATCTACAGCAAATGATCTATCTACAGTCAAGGATCTATCAAGAGCAAAGGATCTATATACAGCAAAAGATCTAGTAACAGCAAAAGTTCCATATTCTGCAAAGGATCTATCAACAGCAAAGGATCTATCAACAGGAAAGTAACTATCTACAGCAAAGGATCTATCTACAGCAAAGGATTTATATACAGAAAAGGATTTATCTACAGCAAGGGATCTATCGACAGTAAAGGATCTATCTACAGCAAAGGATCCATCTACAGCAAATGATCTATCTACAGTAAAGGATCTATCAAGAGCAAAGGATCTATATACAGCAAAAGATCTAGTAACAGCAAAAGTTCTATATTCTGCAAAGGATCTATCTACAGCAAAGGATCTCTCTACAGGAAAGTATCTATCTACAGCAAAGGATCTATCTACAGCAAAGGATTTATCTACAGAAAAGGATTTATCTACAGCAAAGGATCTATCTACAGCAAAAGATCTATCTACAGCAAAGATCCATTTTACTGTATGGGATCTATCTACAGCAAAGCTTTTATCTACAGTAAAGGATCTATCTACATAAAAGGATCTATTTACAGAAAAGGATTTATCTACAGCAAAGGATCTATCTACAGCAAAGGATCTATCTACAGCAAATGATCTATCTACGGCAAAGGATTTATATATTTATTTATAGCAAAGGATCTTTGTTCTATTTACATCAGTGGATCTATCTACAATAAATTATCTATCTACTACAAAAGATCTATCTACAGCAAAGGATCTATCTACAACAAAGAATCTATCTACAGCAAAAAATCTATCTACATTAAAGGATCTATCTACAGCAAAGGATCTATCTACAGCAAAGGATCTATCTACAGCAAAGGATCTATCTACAGCAAGAGATCTATCTACAGTATAGGATCTATCTACAGCAAAGGATCTATCTACAATAAACGATATATCTACAGCGAAGGATCTATCTACAGCAAAGAATCCATCTACAGCAAACGATCTATCTACAGTAAAGGATCTATTTACTGCAAAGGATCTGTCCACAGCAAAGGATCTATCTACAACAAAGAATCTATCTACAGCAAAGAATCTATCTACAGCAAAGAATCTATGTTCAGCAAAGGATCTGTCTACAGTAAAGGATCTATTAACTGCAAATGATCTGTCCACAGCAAAGGATCTATCTACAACAAATAATCTATATACAGCAAAGAATCTATGTTTTGCAAAGAATCTATCAACAGCAAAGGATCTATCTACAGCAAAGGATCAATCTACAGCAAAAAATCAATCCACAGCAAAGGATCTATCTACAGTAAAGTAGCTATATACAGCAAAGTATCCATCTACAGGGAAGGATCTATAAACAGCAAAGGATCTATCTGCAGCAAAAGATCTATCTACAGCAGAGGATCTATTTACTGTGTGGGATCTATCTACAGCAAAGCTTTTATCTACAGTAAAGGATCTATCTACAGAAAAGGATCTATCTACAGAAAAGGATCTATCTACAGAAAAGGATTTATCTACAGCGAAAGATCTATCTACAGCAAAGGATCTATCTACAGCAAAGGTTCTATCTACAACAAAGAATCTATTTACAGCAAAGAATCTAGCTACAGTAAAGGATCTATCTACAGCAAAGGATCTATCTGCAGCAAAGGATCTATTTACAGCAAAATATCTATCTACAGCAATGGATCTATCTACAGTATAGGATCTATCTACAGCAAATGATCTATCTACAATAAACGATAAATCTACAGCGAAGGATCTATCTACAGCAAAGGATCCATCTACAGCAAAGGATCTATCTACAGTGAAGGATCTATTTACTGCAAAGAATCTGTCCACAACAAAAGATCTATCTACAACAAAGAATCTATCTACAGCAAAGAATCTATGTTCAGCAAAGAATCTATCAACAGCAAAAGATCTATCTACAGCAAAGAATCTATCTACAGCAAGGGATCTATCGACAGTAAAGGATCTATCTACAGCAAAGGATCCATCTACAGCAAATGATCTATCTACAGTCAAGGATCTATCAAGAGCAAAGGATCTATATACAGCAAAAGATCTAGTAACAGCAAAAGTTCTATATTCTGCAAAGGATCTATCAACAGCAAAGGATCTATCAACAGGAAAGTATCTATCTACAGCAAAGGATCTATCTACAGCAAAGGATTTATATACAGAAAAGGATTTATCTACAGCAAGGGATCTATCGACAGTAAAGGATCTATCTACAGCAAAGGATCCATCTACAGCAAATGATCTATCTACAGTAAAGAATCTAGTAACAGCAAAAGTTCTATATTCTGCATAGGATCTATCTACAGCAAAGGATCTATCTACAGGAAAGTATCTATTTACAGCAAAGGATCTATCTACAGCAAAGGATTTATCTACAGAAAAGGATTTATCTACAGCAAAGGATATATCTACAGCAAAAGATCTATCTACAGCAAAGATCCATTTTACTGTATGGGATCTATCTACAGCAAAGCTTTTATCTACAGTAAAGGATCTATCTACAGAAAAGGATCTATCTACAGAAAAGGATTTATCTACAGCGAAGGATCTATCAACAGAAAAGGATTCATCTACAGCGAAGGATCTATCTACAGCAAAGGATCTATCTACAGCAAAGGATCTATTTACGGCAAAGGATTTATATATTTATTTATAGCAAAGGATCTTTGATCTATTTACATCAGTGGATCTATCTACAATAAATTATCTATCTACTACAAAAGATCTATCTACAGCAAAGGGTCTATCTACAACAAAGAATCTATCTACAGCAAAAAATCTATCTACAGTAAAGGATCTATCTACAGCAAAGGATCTATCTACAGCAAAGGATCTATCTACAGCAAAGGATCTATCTACAGCAAGGGATCTATCTACAGTATAGGATCTATCTACAGCAAAGGATCTATCTACAATAAACGATATATCTACAGCGAAGGATCTATCTACAGCAAAGAATCCATCTACAGCAAACGATCTATCTACAGTAAAGGATCTATTTACTGCAAATGATCTGTCTACAGCAAAGGATCTATCTACAACAAAGAATCTATATACAGCAAAGAATCTATGTTCAGCAAAGAATCTATCAACAGCAAAGGATCTATCTACAGCAAAGGATCAATCTACAGCAAAAAATCAATCCACAGCAAAGGATCTATCTACAGTAAAGTAGCTATATACAGCAAAGGATCCATCTACAGGAAAGGATCTATAAACAGCAAAGGATCTATCTGCAGCAAAAGATCTATTTACAGCAAAAGTTCTATCTACAGCAAAGGATCTATCTACAGGAAAGGATCTATCTACAGGAAAGGATCTATCTACATCAAAGGATCTATCTACAGTAAAGGATCTATCTACATCATATGATCAATCTACAGCAAGGGATCTATCTACAGCAAAGAATCCATTTACAGTTAAGGATCTATCTACAGCAAAAGATCTATCTACAATATGGGATATATCTCCAGTAAAGGATCTATCTACTACAAAGGATCTATCTTCAGCAAACGATCTATCTACAACAAAGAATCTATCTACAGCAAAAATTATATCAACAGTAAAGGCTCTATCTACAGCAAAGGATCTATCTACAGCAAAGCATCTATCCACAGCAAAGGATCTATCTACAGCAAGGGATCTATCGACAGTAAAGGATCTATCTACAGCAAATGATCCATCTACAGCAAATGATCTATCTACAGTCAAGGATCTATCAAGAGCAAAGGATCTATATACAGCAAAAGATCTAGTAACAGCAAAAGTTCTATATTCTGCAAAGGATCTATCTACAGCAAAGGATCTATCTTTAGGAAAGTATCTATCTACAGCAAAGGATCTATCTACAGCAAAGGATTTATCTACAGAAAAGGATTTATCTACAGCAAAGGATCTATCTACAGCAAAGGATCTATCTACAGCAGAGGATCTATTTAGTGTATGGGATCTATCTACAGCAAAGCTTTTATCTACAGTAAAGGATCTATCTACAGAAAAGGATCTATCTACAGAAAAGGATTTATCTACAGCGAAAGATCTATCTACAGCAAAGGATCTATCTACAGCAAAGGATCTATCTACAACAAAGAATCTATTTACAGCAAAGAATCTAGCTACAGTAAATGATCTATCTACAGCAAAGGATCTATCTACACCAAAGGATCTATCTACAGCAAAGGATCTATCTACAGCAAGGGATCTATCTACAGTATAGGATCTATCTACAGCAAAGGATCTATCTACAATAAACGATATATCTTCAGCGAAGGATCTATCTACTGCAAAAGATCCATCTACAGCAAAAGATATATCTACAGTAAAGGATCTATTTACTGCAAAGGATCTGTCCACTTCAAAGGATCTATCTACAACAAAGAATCTATCTACAGCAAAGAATCTATGTTCAGCAAAGAATCTTTCTACAGCAGAGGATCTTTCTACAGCAAAGTATCTCTCTACAGCTAAGGATCTATTTACAGTATGGGATCTATCAACAGCAAAGGTTTTATCAACAGTAATGGATATATCTACAGAAAAGGATCTATCTACAGAAAAGAATTTATCTACAGCGAATGATCTGTCCACAGCAAAAGATCTATCTACAACAAAGAATCTATATACAGCAAAGAATCTATGTTCAGCAAAGAATCTATCAACAGCAAAGGATCTATCTACAGCAAAGGATCAATATACAGCAAAAAATCAATCCACAGCAAAGGATCTATCTACAGTAAAGTAGCTATATACAGCAAAGGATCCATCTACAGGAAAGGATCTATAAACAGCAATGGATCTATCTGCAGCAAAAGATCTATTTACAGCAAAAGTTCTATCTACAGCAAAGGATCTATCTACAGGAAAGGATCTATCTACAGGAAAGGATCTATCTACATCAAAGGATCTATCTACAGTAAAGGATCTATCTACATCATATGATCAATCTACAGCAAGGGATCTATCTACAGCAAAGAATCCATTTACAGTTAAGGATCTATCTACAGCAAAAGATCTATCTACAATATGGGATATATCTACAGTAAAGGATCTATCTACTACAAAGGATCTATCTACAGCAAACGATCTATCTACAAAAAAGAATCTATCTACAGCAAAAATTATATCTACAGTAAAGGCTCTATCTACAGCAAAGGATCTATCTATAGGAAAGTATCTATCTACAGCAAAGGATCTATCTACAGCAAAGGATTTATCTACAGAAAAGGATTTATCTACAGCAAAGGATCTATCTACAGCAAAGGATCTATCTACAGCAGAGGATCTATTTACTGTGTGGGATCTATCTACAGCAAAGCTTTTATCTACAGTAAAGGATCTATCTACAGAAAAGGATCTATCTACAGAAAAGGATTTATCTACAGCGAAAGATCTATCTACAGCAAAGGATCTATCTACAGCAAAGGTTCTATCTACAACAAAGAATCTATTTACAGCAAAGAATCTAGCTACAGTAAAGGATCTATCTACAGCAAAGGATCTATCTACAGCAAAGGATCTATTTACAGCAAAATATCTATCTACAGCAAGGGATCTATCTACAGTATAGGATCTATCTTCAGCAAAGGATCTATCTACAATAAACGATATATCTTCAGCGAAGGATCTATCTACTGCAAAGGATCCATCTACAGCAAAAGATCTATCTACAGTAAAGGATCTTTCTACAGAAAAGTATCTCTCTACAGCAAAGGATCTATTTACAGTATGGGATCTATCAACAGCAAAGGTTTTATCAACAGTAATGGATCTATCTACAGAAAAGAATTTATCTACAGCGAAGGATCTGTCCACAGCAAAAGATCTATCTACAGCAAAGATACATTTTACTGTATGATATCTATCTACAGCAAAGCTTTTATCTACAGTAAAGGATCTATCTACAGAAAAGGATCTATCTACAGAAAAGGATTTATCTACAGCGAAGGATTTATCTACAGCAAGGGATCAATCTACGGCAAAGGATTTATATATTTATTTATAGCAAAGGATCTTTGATCTATTTACATCAGTGGATCTATCTATAATAAATGATCTATCTATTACAAAAGATCTATCTGCAGCAAAGGATCTATCTACAACAAAGAATCTATCTACAGCAAAAAATCTATCTACAGTAAAGGATCTATCTACAGCAAAGGATCTATTTACAGCAAAGGATCTATCTACAGCAAAGGATCTATCTACAGCAATGGATCTATCTACAGTATAGGATCTATCTACAGCAAATGATCTATCTACAATAAACGATAAATCTACAGCGAAGGATCTATCTACAGCAAAGGATCCATCTACAGCAAAGGATCTATCTACAGTGAAGGATCTATTTACTGCAAAGGATCTGTCCACAACAAAAGATCTATCTACAACAAAGAATCTATCTACAGCAAAGAATCTATGTTCAGCAAAGAATCTATCAACAGCAAAGGATCTATCTACAGCAAAGAATCTATCTACAGCAAGGGATCTATCGACAGTAAAGGATCTATCTACAGCAAAGGATCCATCTACAGCAAATGATCTATCTACAGTCAAGGATCTATCAAGAGCAAAGGATCTATATACAGCAAAAGATCTAGTAACAGCAAAAGTTCTATATTCTGCAAAGGATCTATCAACAGCAAAGAATCTATCAACAGGAAAGTATCTATCTACAGCAAAGGATCTATCTACAGCAAAGGATTCATATACAGAAAAGGATTTATCTACAGCAAGGGATCTATCGACAGTAAAGGATCTATCTACAGCAAAGGATCCATCTACAGCAAATGATCTATCTACAGTAAAGGATCTAGTAACAGCAAAAGTTCTATATTCTGCAAAGGATCTATCTACAGCAAAGGATCTATCTACAGGGAAGTATCTATCTACAGCAAAGGATCTATCTACAGCAAAGGATTTATCTACAGAAAAGGATTTATCTACAGCAAAGGATCTATCTACAGCAAAAGATCTATCTACAGCAAAGATCCATTTTACTGTATGGGATCTATCTACAGCAAAGCTTTTATCTACAGTAAAGGATCTATCTACAGAAAAGGATCTATCTACAGAAAAGGATTTATCTACAGCGAAGGATCTATCTACAGCAAAGGATCTATCTACAGCAAATGATCTATCTACGGCAAAGGATTTATATATTTATTTATAGCAAAGGATCTATGATCTATTCACATCAGTGGATCTATCTACAATAAATTATCTATCTACTACAAAAGATCTATCTACAGCAAAGGATCTATCTACAACAAAGAATCTATCTACAGCAAAAAATCTATCTTCAGTAAAGGATCTATCTACAGCAAAGGATCTATCTACAGCTAAGGATCTATCTACAGCAAAGGATCTATCTACAGCAAGGGATCTATCTACAGTATAGGATCTATCTACAGCAAAGGATCTATCTACAATAAACGATATATCTACAGCGAAGGATCTATCTACAGCAAAGAATTCATCTACAGCAAACGATCTATCTACAGTAAAGGATCTATTTACTGCAAAGGATCTGTCCACAGCAAAGGATCTATCTACAACAAAGAATCTATCTACAGCAAAGAATCTATCTACAGCAAAGAATCTATGTTCAGCAAAGGATCTGTCTACAGTAAAGGATCTATTTACTGCAAATGATCTGTCCACAGCAAAGGATCTATCTACAACAAAGAATCTATATACAGCAAAGAATCTATGTTCAGCAAAGAATCTATCAACAGCAAAGGATCTATCTACAGCAAAGGATCAATCTACAGCAAAAAATCAATCCACAGCAAAGGATCTATCTACAGTAAAGTAGCTATATACAGCAAAGGATCCATCTACAGGAAAGGATCTATAAACAGCAAAGGATCAATCTGCAGCAAAAGATCTATTTACAGCAAAAGTTCTATCTACAGCAAAGGATCTATCTACAGGAAAGGATCTATCTACAGGAAAGGATCTATCTACATCAAAGGATCTATCTACAGTAAAGGATCTATCTACATCATATGATCAATCTACAGCAAGGGATCTATCTACAGCAAAGAATCCATTTACAGTTAAGGATCTATCTACAGCAAAAGATCTATCTACAATATGGGATATATCTACAGTAAAGGATCTATCTACTACAAAGGATCTATCTAAAGCAAACGATCTATCTACAACAAAGAATCTATCTACAGCAAAAATTATATCTACAGTAAAGGCTCTATCTACAGCAAAGGATCTATCTACAGCAAAGCATCTATCCACAGCAAAGGATCTATCTACAGAAAGGGATCTATCGACAGTAAAGGATCTATCTACAGCAAAGGATCCATCTACAGCATATGATCTATCTACTGTCAAGGATCTATCAAGAGCAAAGGATCTATATACAGCAAAAGATCTAGTAACAGAAAAAGTTCTATATTCTGCAAAGGATCTATCTACAGCAAAGGATCTATCTATAGGAAAGTATCTATCTACAGCAAAGGATCTATCTACAGCAAAGGATTTATCTACAGAAAAGGATTTATCTACAGCAAAGGATCTATCTACAGCAAAGGATCTATCTACAGCAGAGGATCTATTTAGTGTATGGGATCTATCTACAGCAAAGCTTTTATCTACAGTAAAGGATCTATCTACAGCAAAGGATCTATCTACAGCAAAGGATCTATTTACAGCAAAATATCTATCTACAGCAAGGGATCTATCTACAGTATAGGATCTATCTTCAGCAAAGGATCTATCTACAATAAACGATATATCTTCAGCGAAGGATCTATCTACTGCAAAGGATCCATCTACAGCAAAAGATCTATCTACAGTAAAGGATCTTTCTACAGAAAAGTATCTCTCTACAGCAAAGGATCTATTTACAGTATGGGATCTATCAACAGCAAAGGTTTTATCAACAGTAATGGATCTATCTACAGAAAAGAATTTATCTACAGCGAAGGATCTGTCCACAGCAAAAGATCTATCTACAGCAAAGATACATTTTACTGTATGATATCTATCTACAGCAAAGCTTTTATCTACAGTAAAGGATCTATCTACAGAAAAGGATCTATCTACAGAAAAGGATTTATCTACAGCGAAGGATTTATCTACAGCAAGGGATCAATCTACGGCAAAGGATTTATATATTTATTTATAGCAAAGGATCTTTGATCTATTTACATCAGTGGATCTATCTATAATAAATGATCTATCTATTACAAAAGATCTATCTGCAGCAAAGGATCTATCTACAACAAAGAATCTATCTACAGCAAAAAATCTATCTACAGTAAAGGATCTATCTACAGCAAAGGATCTATTTACAGCAAAGGATCTATCTACAGCAAAGGATCTATCTACAGCAATGGATCTATCTACAGTATAGGATCTATCTACAGCAAATGATCTATCTACAATAAACGATAAATCTACAGCGAAGGATCTATCTACAGCAAAGGATCCATCTACAGCAAAGGATCTATCTACAGTGAAGGATCTATTTACTGCAAAGGATCTGTCCACAACAAAAGATCTATCTACAACAAAGAATCTATCTACAGCAAAGAATCTATGTTCAGCAAAGAATCTATCAACAGCAAAGGATCTATCTACAGCAAAGAATCTATCTACAGCAAGGGATCTATCGACAGTAAAGGATCTATCTACAGCAAAGGATCCATCTACAGCAAATGATCTATCTACAGTCAAGGATCTATCAAGAGCAAAGGATCTATATACAGCAAAAGATCTAGTAACAGCAAAAGTTCTATATTCTGCAAAGGATCTATCAACAGCAAAGAATCTATCAACAGGAAAGTATCTATCTACAGCAAAGGATCTATCTACAGCAAAGGATTCATATACAGAAAAGGATTTATCTACAGCAAGGGATCTATCGACAGTAAAGGATCTATCTACAGCAAAGGATCCATCTACAGCAAATGATCTATCTACAGTAAAGGATCTAGTAACAGCAAAAGTTCTATATTCTGCAAAGGATCTATCTACAGCAAAGGATCTATCTACAGGGAAGTATCTATCTACAGCAAAGGATCTATCTACAGCAAAGGATTTATCTACAGAAAAGGATTTATCTACAGCAAAGGATCTATCTACAGCAAAAGATCTATCTACAGCAAAGATCCATTTTACTGTATGGGATCTATCTACAGCAAAGCTTTTATCTACAGTAAAGGATCTATCTACAGAAAAGGATCTATCTACAGAAAAGGATTTATCTACAGCGAAGGATCTATCTACAGCAAAGGATCTATCTACAGCAAATGATCTATCTACGGCAAAGGATTTATATATTTATTTATAGCAAAGGATCTATGATCTATTCACATCAGTGGATCTATCTACAATAAATTATCTATCTACTACAAAAGATCTATCTACAGCAAAGGATCTATCTACAACAAAGAATCTATCTACAGCAAAAAATCTATCTTCAGTAAAGGATCTATCTACAGCAAAGGATCTATCTACAGCTAAGGATCTATCTACAGCAAAGGATCTATCTACAGCAAGGGATCTATCTACAGTATAGGATCTATCTACAGCAAAGGATCTATCTACAATAAACGATATATCTACAGCGAAGGATCTATCTACAGCAAAGAATTCATCTACAGCAAACGATCTATCTACAGTAAAGGATCTATTTACTGCAAAGGATCTGTCCACAGCAAAGGATCTATCTACAACAAAGAATCTATCTACAGCAAAGAATCTATCTACAGCAAAGAATCTATGTTCAGCAAAGGATCTGTCTACAGTAAAGGATCTATTTACTGCAAATGATCTGTCCACAGCAAAGGATCTATCTACAACAAAGAATCTATATACAGCAAAGAATCTATGTTCAGCAAAGAATCTATCAACAGCAAAGGATCTATCTACAGCAAAGGATCAATCTACAGCAAAAAATCAATCCACAGCAAAGGATCTATCTACAGTAAAGTAGCTATATACAGCAAAGGATCCATCTACAGGAAAGGATCTATAAACAGCAAAGGATCTATCTGCAGCAAAAGATCTATTTACAGCAAAAGTTCTATCTACAGCAAAGGATCTATCTACAGGAAAGGATCTATCTACAGGAAAGGATCTATCTACATCAAAGGATCTATCTACAGTAAAGGATCTATCTACATCATATGATCAATCTACAGCAAGGGATCTATCTACAGCAAAGAATCCATTTACAGTTAAGGATCTATCTACAGCAAAAGATCTATCTACAATATGGGATATATCTACAGTAAAGGATCTATCTACTACAAAGGATCTATCTAAAGCAAACGATCTATCTACAACAAAGAATCTATCTACAGCAAAAATTATATCTACAGTAAAGGCTCTATCTACAGCAAAGGATCTATCTACAGCAAAGCATCTATCCACAGCAAAGGATCTATCTACAGAAAGGGATCTATCGACAGTAAAGGATCTATCTACAGCAAAGGATCCATCTACAGCATATGATCTATCTACTGTCAAGGATCTATCAAGAGCAAAGGATCTATATACAGCAAAAGATCTAGTAACAGAAAAAGTTCTATATTCTGCAAAGGATCTATCTACAGCAAAGGATCTATCTATAGGAAAGTATCTATCTACAGCAAAGGATCTATCTACAGCAAAGGATTTATCTACAGAAAAGGATTTATCTACAGCAAAGGATCTATCTACAGCAAAGGATCTATCTACAGCAGAGGATCTATTTAGTGTATGGGATCTATCTACAGCAAAGCTTTTATCTACAGTAAAGGATCTATCTACAGAAAAGGATCTATCTACAGAAAAGGATTTATCTACAGCGAAATATCTATCTACAGCAAAGGATCTATCTACAGCAAAGGATCTATCTACAACAAAGAATCTATTTACAGCAAAGAATCTAGCTACAGTAAAGGATCTATCTACAGCAAAGGATCTATCTACACCAAAGGATCTATCTACAGCAAAGGATCTATCTACAGCAAGGGATCTATCTACAGTATAGGATCTATCTACAGCAAAGGATCTATCTACAATAAACGATATATCTTCAGCGAAGGATCTATCCACTGCAAAAGATCCATCTACAGCAAAAGATCTATCTACAGTAAAGGATCTATTTACTGCAAATGATCTGTCCACTTCAAAGGATCTATCTACAACAAAGAATCTATCTACAGCAAAGAATCTATCTACAGCAAAGAATCTATGTTCAGCAAAGGATCTGTCTACAGTAAAGGATCTAATTACTGCAAATGATCTGTCCACAGCAAAGGATCTATCTACAACAAATAATCTATATACAGCAAAGAATCTATGTTTTGCAAAGAATCTATCAACAGCAAAGGATCTATCTACAGCAAGGGATCAATCTACAGCAAAAAATCAATCCACAGCTAAAAATCTATCTACATTAAAGGATCTATCTACAGCAAAGGATCTATCTACAGCAAAGGATCTATCTACAGCAAAGGATCTATCTACAGCAAGGGATCTATCTACAATATAGGATCTATCTACAGCAAAGGATCTATCTACAATAAACGATATATCTACAGCGAAGGATCTATCTACAGCAAAGAATCCATCTACAGCAAACGATCTATCTACAGCAAAGAATCTATCTACAGCAAAGAATCTATGTTCAGCAAAGGATCTGTCTACAGTAAAGGATCTAATTACTGCAAATGATCTGTCCACAGCAAAGGATCTATCTACAACAAATAATCTATATACAGCAAAGAATCTATGTTTTGCAAAGAATCTATCAACAGCAAAGGATCTATCTACAGCAAAGGATCAATCTACAGCAAAAAATCAATCCACAGCAAAGGCTCTATCTACAGTAAAGTAGCTATATACACCAAAGGATCCATCTACAGGAAAGGATCTATAAACAGCAAAGGATCTATCTGCAGCAAAAGATCTATTTACAGCAAATGTTCTATCTACAGCAAAGGATCTATCTACAGTAAAGGATCTATTTACTGCAAAGGATCTGTCCACTTCAAAGGATCTATCTACAACAAAGAATCTATCTACAGCAAAGAATCTATGTTCAGCGAAGAATATTTCTAGAGCAGAGGATCTTTCTACAGCAAAGTATCTCTCTACAGCAAAGGATCTATTTACAGTAAGGGATCTATCAACAGCAAAGGTTTTATCAACAGTAATGGATATATCTACAGAAAAGGATCTATCTACAGAAAAGAATTTATCTACAGCGAATGATCTGTCCACAGCAAAAGATCTATCTACAGCAAAGATCCATTTTACTGTATGAGATCTATCTACAGCAAAGCTTTTATCTACAGTGAAGGATCTATCTACAGAAAAAGATCTATCTACAGAAAAGGATTTATCTACAGCGAAGGATCTATCTACAGCAAGGGATCAATCTACGGCAAAGGATTTATATATTTATTTATAGCAAAGGATCTTTGATCTATTTACATCAGTGGATCTATCTATAATAAATGATCTATCTATTACAAATGATCTATCTGCAGCAAAGGATCTATCTACAACAAAGAATCTATCTACAGCAAAAAATCTATCTACAGTAAAGGGTCTATCTACAGCAAAGGATCTATCTACAGCAAAGGATCTATCTACAGCAAAGGATCTATCTACATCAATGGATCTATCTACAGTATAGGATCTATCTACAGCAAATGATCTATCTACAATAAACGATAAATCTACAGCGAAGGATCTATCTACAGCAAAGGATCCATCTACAGCAAAGGATCTATCTACAGTGAAGGATCTATTTACTGCAAAGGATCTGTCCACAACAAAGGATCTATCCACAACAAAGAATCTATCTACAGCAAAGAATCTATGTTCAGCAAAGAATCTATCAACAGCAAAGGATCTATCTACAGCAAAGAATCTATCTACAGCAAGGGATCTATCGACAGTAAAGGATCTATCTACAGCAAAGGATCCATCTACAGCAAATGATCTATCTACAGTCAAGGATCTATCAAGAGCAAAGGATCTATATACAGCAAAAGATCTAGTAACAGCAAAAGTTCTATATTCTGCAAAGGATCTATCAACAGCAAAGGATCTATCAACAGGAAAGTATCTATCTACAGCAAAGGATCTATCTACAGCAAAGGATTTATATACAGAAAAGGATTTATCTACAGCAAGGGATCTATCGACAGTAAAGAATCTATCTACAGCAAAGGATCTATCTACAGGGAAGTATCTATCTACAGCAAAGGATCTATCTACAGCAAAGGATTTATCTACAGAAAAGGATTTATCTACAGCAAAGGATCTATCTACAGCAAAAGATCTATCTACAGCAAAGATCCATTTTACTGTATGGGATCTATCTACAGCAAAGCTTTTATCTACAGTAAAGGATCTATCTACAGAAAAGGATCTATCTACAGAAAAGGATTTATCTACAGCGAAGGATCTATCTACAGCAAAGGATCTATCTACAGCAAATGATCTATCTACGGCAAAGGATGTATATATTTATTTATAGCAAAGGATCTATGATCTATTTACATCAGTGGATCTATCTACAATAAATTATCTATCTACTACAAAAAATCTATCTTCAGTAAAAGATCTATCTACAGCAAAGGATCTATCTACAGCTAAGGATCTATCTACAGCAAAGGATCTATCTACAGCAAGGGATCTATCTACAGTATAGGATCTATCTACAGCAAAGGATCTATCTACAATAAACGATATATCTACAGCGAAGGATCTATCTACAGCAAAGAATCCATCTACAGCAAACGATCTATCTACAGTAAAGGATCTATTTACTGCAAAGGATCTGTCCACAGCAAAGGATCTATCTACAACAAAGAATCTATCTACAGCAAAGAATCTATCTACAGCAAAGAATCTATGTTCAGCAAAGGATCTGTCTACAGTAAAGGATCTATTTACTGCAAATGATCTGTCCACAGCAAAGGATCTATCTACAACAAAGAATCTATATACAGCAAAGAATCTATGTTCAGCAAAGAATCTATCAACAGCAAAGGATCTATCTACAGCAAAGGATCAATCTACAGCAAAAAATCAATCCACAGCAAAGGATCTATCTACAGTAAAGTAGCTATATACAGCAAAGGATCCATCTACAGGAAAGGATCTATAAACAGCAAAGGATCTATCTGCAGCAAAAGATCTATTTACAGCAAAAGTTCTATCTACAGCAAAGGATCTATCTACAGGAAAGGATCTATCTACAGGAAAGGATCTATCTACATCAAAGGATCTATCTACAGTAAAGGATCTATCTACATCATATGATCAATCTACAGCAAGGGATCTATCTACAGCAAAGAATCCATTTACATTTAAGGATCTATCTACAGCAAAAGATCTATCTACAATATGGGATATATCTACAGTAAAGGATCTATCTACTACAAAGGATCTATCTAAAGCAAACGATCTATCTACAACAAAGAATCTATCTACAGCAAAAATTATATCTACAGTAAAGGCTCTATCTACAGCAAAGGATCTATCTACAGCAAAGCATCTATCCACAGCAAAGGATCTATCTACAGAAAGGGATCTATCGACAGTAAAGGATCTATCTACAGCAAAGGATCCATCTACAGCATATGATCTATCTACTGTCAAGGATCTATCAAGAGCAAAGGATCTATATACAGCAAAAGATCTAGTAACAGAAAAAGTTCTATATTCTGCAAAGGATCTATCTACAGCAAAGGATCTATCTATAGGAAAGTATCTATCTACAGCAAAGGATCTATCTACAGCAAAGGATTTATCTACAGAAAAGGATTTATCTACAGCAAAGGATCTATCTACAGCAAAGGATCTATCTACAGCAGAGGATCTATTTAGTGTATGGGATCTATCTACAGCAAAGCTTTTATCTACAGTAAAGGATCTATCTACAGAAAAGGATCTATCTACAGAAAAGGATTTATCTACAGCGAAAGATCTATCTACAGCAAAGGATCTATCTACAGCAAAGGATCTATCTACAACAAAGAATCTATTTACAGCAAAGAATCTAGCTACAGTAAAGGATCTATCTACAGCAAAGGATCTATCTACACCAAAGGATCTATCTACAGCAAAGGATCTATCTACAGCAAGGGATCTATCTACAGTATAGGATCTATCTACAGCAAAGGATCTATCTACAATAAACGATATATCTTCAGCGAAGGATCTATCCACTGCAAAAGATCCATCTACAGCAAAAGATCTATCTACAGTAAAGGATCTATTTACTGCAAATGATCTGTCCACTTCAAAGGATCTATCTACAACAAAGAATCTATCTACAGCAAAGAATCTATCTACAGCAAAGAATCTATGTTCAGCAAAGGATCTGTCTACAGTAAAGGATCTAATTACTGCAAATGATCTGTCCACAGCAAAGGATCTATCTACAACAAATAATCTATATACAGCAAAGAATCTATGTTTTGCAAAGAATCTATCAACAGCAAAGGATCTATCTACAGCAAGGGATCAATCTACAGCAAAAAATCAATCCACAGCTAAAAATCTATCTACATTAAAGGATCTATCTACAGCAAAGGATCTATCTACAGCAAAGGATCTATCTACAGCAAAGGATCTATCTACAGCAAGGGATCTATCTACAATATAGGATCTATCTACAGCAAAGGATCTATCTACAATAAACGATATATCTACAGCGAAGGATCTATCTACAGCAAAGAATCCATCTACAGCAAACGATCTATCTACAGTAAAGGATCTATTTACTGCAAAGGATCTGTCCACAGCAAAGGATCTATCTACAACAAAGAATCTATCTACAGCAAAGAATCTATCTACAGCAAAGAATCTATGTTCAGCAAAGGATCTGTCTACAGTAAAGGATCTAATTACTGCAAATGATCTGTCCACAGCAAAGGATCTATCTACAACAAATAATCTATATACAGCAAAGAATCTATGTTTTGCAAAGAATCTATCAACAGCAAAGGATCTATCTACAGCAAAGGATCAATCTACAGCAAAAAATCAATCCACAGCAAAGGCTCTATCTACAGTAAAGTAGCTATATACACCAAAGGATCCATCTACAGGAAAGGATCTATAAACAGCAAAGGATCTATCTGCAGCAAAAGATCTATTTACAGCAAAAGTTCTATCTACAGCAAAGGATCTATCTACAGTAAAGGATCTATTTACTGCAAAGGATCTGTCCACTTCAAAGGATCTATCTACAACAAAGAATCTATCTACAGCAAAGAATCTATGTTCAGCGAAGAATATTTCTAGAGCAGAGGATCTTTCTACAGCAAAGTATCTCTCTACAGCAAAGGATCTATTTACAGTAAGGGATCTATCAACAGCAAAGGTTTTATCAACAGTAATGGATATATCTACAGAAAAGGATCTATCTACAGAAAAGAATTTATCTACAGCGAATGATCTGTCCACAGCAAAAGATCTATCTACAGCAAAGATCCATTTTACTGTATGAGATCTATCTACAGCAAAGCTTTTATCTACAGTGAAGGATCTATCTACAGAAAAGGATCTATCTACAGAAAAGGATTTATCTACAGCGAAGGATCTATCTACAGCAAGGGATCAATCTACGGCAAAGGATTTATATATTTATTTATAGCAAAGGATCTTTGATCTATTTACATCAGTGGATCTATCTATAATAAATGATCTATCTATTACAAATGATCTATCTGCAGCAAAGGATCTATCTACAACAAAGAATCTATCTACAGCAAAAAATCTATCTACAGTAAAGGGTCTATCTACAGCAAAGGATCTATCTACAGCAAAGGATCTATCTACAGCAAAGGATCTATCTACATCAATGGATCTATCTACAGTATAGGATCTATCTACAGCAAATGATCTATCTACAATAAACGATAAATCTACAGCGAAGGATCTATCTACAGCAAAGGATCCATCTACAGCAAAGGATCTATCTACAGTGAAGGATCTATTTACTGCAAAGGATCTGTCCACAACAAAGGATCTATCCACAACAAAGAATCTATCTACAGCAAAGAATCTATGTTCAGCAAAGAATCTATCAACAGCAAAGGATCTATCTACAGCAAAGAATCTATCTACAGCAAGGGATCTATCGACAGTAAAGGATCTATCTACAGCAAAGGATCCATCTACAGCAAATGATCTATCTACAGTCAAGGATCTATCAAGAGCAAAGGATCTATATACAGCAAAAGATCTAGTAACAGCAAAAGTTCTATATTCTGCAAAGGATCTATCAACAGCAAAGGATCTATCAACAGGAAAGTATCTATCTACAGCAAAGGATCTATCTACAGCAAAGGATTTATATACAGAAAAGGATTTATCTACAGCAAGGGATCTATCGACAGTAAAGGATCTATCTACAGCAAAGGATCCATCTACAGCAAATGATCTATCTACAGTAAAGGATCTATCAAGAGCAAAGGATCTATATACAGCAAAAGATCTAGTAACAGCAAAAGTTCTATATTCTGCAAAGGATCTATCTACAGCAAATGATCTATCTACAGGAAAGTATCTATCTACAGCAAAGGATCTATCTACAGCAAAGGATTTATCTACAGAAAAGGATTTATCTACAGCAAAGGATCTATCTACAGCAAAAGATCTATCTACAGCAAAGATCCATTTTACTGTATGGGATCTATCTACAGCAAAGCTTTTATCTACAGTAAAGGATCTATCTACAGAAAAGGATCTATCTACAGAAAAGGGTCTATCTACAGAAAAGGATTTATCTACAGCGAAGGATCTATCTACAGCAAAGGATCTAACTACAGCAAAGGATCTATCTACGGCAAAGGATTTATATATTTATTTATAGCAAAGGATCTTTGATCTATTTACATCAGTGGATCTATCTACAATAAATTATCTATCTACTACAAAAGATCTATCTACAGCAAAGGATCTATCTACAACAAAGAATCTATCTACAGCAAAAAATCTATCTACAGTAAAGGATCTATCTACAGCAAAGGATCTATCTACAGCAAAGGATCTATCTACAGCAAAGGATCTATCTACAGCAAGGGATCTATCTACAGTATAGGATCTATCTACAGCAAAGGATCTATCTACAATAAACGATATATCTACAGCGAAGGATCTATCTACAGCAAAGAATCCATCTACAGCAAACGATCTATCTACAGTAAAGGATCTATTTACTGCAAAGGATCTGTCCACAGCAAAGGATCTATCTACAACAAAGAATCTATCTACAGCAAAGAATCTATCTACAGCAAAGAATCTATGTTCAGCAAAGAATCTATCAACAGCAAAGGATCTATCTACAGCAAAGGATCAATCAACAGCAAAAAATCAATCCACAGCAAAGGATTTATCTACAGTAAAGTAGCTATATACAGCAAAGGATCCATCTACAGGAAAGGATCTATAAACATCAAAGGATCTATCTACAGCAAAAGATCTATTTACAGCAAAAGTTCTATCTACAGCAAAGGATCTATCTACAGGAAAGGATCTATCTACAGGAAAGGATCTATCTACAGCAAAGGATCTATCTACAGTAAAGGATCTATCTACATCATATGATCAATCTACAGCAAGGGATCTATCTACAGCAAAGAATCTATTTACAGTTAAGGATCTATCTACAGCAAAAGATCTATCTACAATATGGGATATATCTACAGTAAAGGATCTATCTACTACAAAGGATCTATCTACAGCAAACGATCTATCTACAACAAAGAATCTATCTACAGCAAAAATTATATCTACTGTAAAGGCTCTATCTACAGCAAAGGATCTATCTACAGCAAAGCATCTATCTACAGCAAAGCATCTATCTACAGCAAAGGATCTATCTACTGCAAGGGATCTATCGACAGTAAAGGATCTATCTACAGCAAAGGATCCATCTACAGCGAATGATCTATCTACAGTCAAGGATCTATCAAGAGCAAAGGATCTATATACAGCAAAAGATCTAGTAACAGCAAAAGTTCCATATTCTGCAAAGGATCTATCTACAGCAAAGGATCTATCTACAGGAAAGTATCTATCTACAGCAAAGGATCTATCTACACCAAAGGATTTATCTACAGAAAAGAATTAATCTACAGCAAAAGATCTATCTACAGCAAAGGATCTATCTACAGCAAAGGATCTATCTACAGCAAAGGATCTATCTACAGCAAAGGATCAATTTACAGCAAAGGATCTATCTACAGCAGGGGATCTATCTACAGTATAGGATCTATCTTCAGCAAAGGATCTATCTACAATAAACGATATATCTTCAGCGAAGGATCTATCTACTGCAAAGGATCCATCTACAGCAAAAGATCTATCTACAGTAAAGGATCTTTTTACAGCAAAGTATCTCTTTACAGCAAAGGATCTATTTACAGTATGGGATCTATCAACAGCAAAGGTTTTATCAACAGTAATGGATCTATCAACAGAAAAGAATTTATCTACAGCGAAGGATCTGTCCACAGCAAAAGATCTATCTACAGCAAAAAATCTATCTACAGTAAAGGATCTATCTACAGCAAAAGATATATTTACAGCAAAGGATCTATCTACAGCAAAGGATCTATCTACAGCAATGGATCTATCTACAGTATAGGATCTATCTACAGCAAATGATCTATCTACAATAAACGATAAATCTACAGCGAAGGATCTATCTACAGCAAAGGATCCATCTACAGCAAAGGATCTATCTACAGTGAAGGATCTATTTACTGCAAAGGATCTGTCCACAACAAAAGATCTATCTACAACAAAGAATCTATCTACAGCAAAGAATCTATGTTCAGCAAAGAATCTATCAACAGCAAAGGATCTATCTACAGCAAAGAATCTATCTACAGCAAGGGATCTATCGACAGTAAAGGATCTATCTACAGCAAAGGATCCATCTACAGCAAATGATCTATCTACAGTCAAGGATCTATCAAGAGCAAAGGATCTATATACAGCAAAAGATCTAGTAACAGCAAAAGTTCTATATTCTGCAAAGGATCTATCAACAGCAAATGATCTATCAACAGGAAAGTAACTATCTACAGCAAAGGATCTATCTACAGCAAAGGATTTATATACAGAAAAGGATTTATCTACAGCAAGGGATCTATCGACAGTAAAGGATCTATCTACAGCAAAGGATCCATCTACAGCAAATGATCTATCTACAGTAAAGGATCTATCAAGAGCAAAGGATCTATATACAGCAAAAGATCTAGTAACAGCAAAAGTTCTATATTCTGCAAAGGATCTATCTACAGCAAAGGATCTCTCTACAGGAAAGTATCTATCTACAGCAAAGGATCTATCTACAGCAAAGGATTTATCTACAGAAAAGGATTTATCTACAGCAAAGGATCTATCTACAGCAAAAGATCTATCTACAGCAAAGATCCATTTTACTGTATGGGATCTATCTACAGCAAAGCTTTTATCTACAGTAAAGGATCTATCTACATAAAAGGATCTATTTACAGAAAAGGATTTATCTACAGCAAAGGATCTATCTACAGCAAAGGATCTATCTACAGCAAATGATCTATCTACGGCAAAGGATTTATATATTTATTTATAGCAAAGGATCTTTGTTCTATTTACATCAGTGGATCTATCTACAATAAATTATCTATCTACTACAAAAGATCTATCTACAGCAAAGGATCTATCTACAACAAAGAATCTATCTACAGCAAAAAATCTATCTACATTAAAGGATCTATCTACAGCAAAGGATCTATCTACAGCAAAGGATCTATCTACAGCAAAGGATCTATCTACAGCAAGGGATCTATCTACAGTATAGGATCTATCTACAGCAAAGGATCTATCTACAATAAACGATATATCTACAGCGAAGGATCTATCTACAGCAAAGAATCCATCTACAGCAAACGATCTATCAACAGTAAAGGATCTATTTACTGCAAAGGATCTGTCCACAGCAAAGGATCTATCTACAACAAAGAATCTATCTACAGCAAAGAATCTATCTACAGCAAAGAATCTATGTTCAGCAAAGGATCTGTCTACAGTAAAGGATCTATTAACTGCAAATGATCTGTCCACAGCAAAGGATCTATCTACAACAAATAATCTATATACAGCAAAGAATCTATGTTTTGCAAAGAATCTATCAACAGCAAAGGATCTATCTACAGTAAAGTAGCTATATACAGCAAAGTATCCATCTACAGGGAAGGATCTATAAACAGCAAAGGATCTATCTGCAGCAAAAGATCTATTTACAGCAAAAGTTCTATCTACAGCAAAGGATCTATCTACAGGAAAAGATCTATCTACAGGAAAGGATCTATCTACATCAAAGGATCTATCTACAGTAAAGGATCTATCTACATCATATGATCAATCTACAGCAAGGGATCTATCTACAGCAAAGAATCCATTTACAGTTAAGGATCTATCTACAGCAAAAGATCTATCTACAATATGGGATATATCTACAGTAAAGGATCTATCTACTACAAAGGATCTATCTACAGCAAACGATCTATCTACAACAAAGAATCTATCTACAGCAAAAATTATATCTACAGTAAAGGCTCTATCTACAGCAAAGGATCTATCTACAGCAAAGCATCTATCCACAGCAATGGATCTATCTACAGCAAGGGATCTATCGACAGTAAAGGATCTATCTACAGCAAAGGATCCATCTACAGCAAATGATCTATCTACAGTCAAGGATCTATCAAGAGCAAAGGATCTATATACAGCAAAAGATCTAGTAACAGCAAAAGTTCTATATTCTGCAAAGGATCTATCTACAACAAAGGATCTATCTATAGGAAAGTATCTATCTACAGCAAAGGATCTATCTACAGCAAAGGATTTATCTACAGAGAAGGATTTATCTACAGCAAAGGATCTATCTACAGCAAAGGATCTATCTACAGCAGAGGATCTATTTAGTGTATGGGATCTATCTACAGCAAAGCTTTTATCTACAGTAAAGGATCTATCTACAGAAAAGGATCTATCTACAGAAAAGGATTTATCTACAGCGAAAGATCTATCTACAGCAAAGGATCTATCTACAGCAAAGGATCTATCTACAACAAAGAATCTATTCACAGCAAAGAATCTAGCTACAGTAAAGGATCTATCTACAGCAAAGGATCTATCTACAGCAAAGGATCTATCTACAGCAAAGGATCTATCTACAGCAAGGGATCTATCTACAGTATAGGATCTATCTACAGCAAAGGATCCATCTACAGCAAATGATCTATCTACAGTAAAGGATCTATCAAGAGCAAAGGATCTATTTACAGCAGGAGATCTTTCTACAGTAGAGGATCTTTCTAAAGCAAAGGATCTCTCAACAGCAAAGGATCTATTCACTTTATGGTATCTATCTACAGCAAAGGTTTTATCTACAGTAATGGATCTATCAACAGAAAAGGATCTATCTACAGAAAAGGATTTATCTACAGCGAAGGATCTATCTACGATAAATGTTCTATCTACTATAAAAGATCTATCTACAGCAATGGATATATCTACAACAAAGGATCTATCTACAGCAATGGATCAATCTACAGCAAAGGATTTTTCTGCAGTGAAAGAACTATCTACAGCAAAGGATCCATCTACAGCAAAGGATTTATATACAGCAAATGATCCATCTACAGCAAAGGATCTATCTTCAGCAAAGGATCTTTCTACAGAATAGGATCTATCTACAGCAGAGGATCTATCTACAATATGTGATCTATTTACAGCAAAGGATCTATCTACAGCGAAGGAGGTATCTACAGCAAATGATCAATCTGTAGCAAAGGATACATCTGCAGTAAAGGAACTCTATACTGCCAAAGGATCCATTTACAGCAAAGGATCTATCTACAGCAAAAGATCTAATACAGCAAAGGATCTATCTTCAGCAAAGGATCAATCTACAGCAAAGGATCTATCTACAGCAAAGGACCTATCTACAGTAAGGGATCTATTTACAGCGAAGGATCAATCTACAGCAAAGGATCTATCTACAGCAAAGGATCTATCTACAGCATAGGATCTATCTACAGCAAAGGATCTATCTACAGTGATGGATCTTTTTGTAGCGAAGGATCAATCTACAGCAAAGGATCTATTTACAGCGAAGGATCGATCTACAGCTAAGGATCTATCTACAGCAAAGGATCTATCTACAGCAAAGGATCTATCTACAGCAAAGGATGTATCTACAGCAAGGGATCTATCTACAGTATAGGATCTATCTACAGCAAAGGATCTATCTACAATAAACGATATATCTACAGCGAAGGATCTATCTACAGCAAAGAATCCATCTACAGCAAACGATCTATCTACAGTAAAGGATCTATTTACTGCAAAGGATCTGTCCACAGCAAAGGATCTATCTACGACAAAGAATCTATCTACAGCAAAGAATCTATCTACAGCAAAGAATCTATGTTCAGCAAAGGATCTGTCTACAGTAAAGGATCTATATACTGCAAATAATCTGTCCACAGCAAAGGATCTATCTACAACAAAGAATCTATATACAGCAAAGAATCTATGTTCAGCAAAGAATCTATCAACAGCAAAGGATCTATCTACAGGAAAGGATCTATAAACAGCAAAGGATCTATCTGCAGCAAATGATCTATTTACAGCAAAAGTTCTATCTACAGCAAAGGATCTATCTACAGGAAAGGATCTATCTACAGGAAAGGATCTATCTACATCAAAGGATCTATCTACAGTAAAGGATCTATCTACATCATATGATCAATCTACAGCAAGGGATCTATCTACATCAAAGAATCCATTTACAGTTAAGGATCTATCTACAGCAAAAGATCTATCTACAATATGGGATATATCTACAGTAAAGGATCTATCTACTACAAAGGATCTATCTACAGCAAACGATCTATCTACAACAAAGAATCTATCTACAGCAAAAATTATATCTACAGTAAAGGCTCTATCTACAGCAAAGGATCTATCTACAGCAAAGCATCTATCCACAGCAAAGGATCTATCTACAGCAAGGGATCTATCGACAGTAAAGGATCTATCTACAGCAAAAATTATATCTACAGTAAAGGCTCTATCTACAGCAAAGGATCTATCTACAGCAAAGCATCTATCCACAGCAAAGGATCTATCTACAGCAAGGGATCTATCGACAGTAAAGGATCTATCTACAGCAAAGGATCCATCTACAGCAAATGATCTATCTACAGTCAAGGATCTATCAAGAGCAAAGGATCTATATACAGCAAAAGATCTAGTAACAGCAAAAGTTCTATATTCTGCAAAGGATCTATCTACAGCAAAGGATCTATCTATAGGAAAGTATCTATCTACAGCAAAGGATCAATCTACAGCAAAGGATTTTTCTACAGAAAAGGATTTATCTACAGCAAAGGATCTATCTACAGCAAAGGATCTATCAACAGCAAAGGATCTATCTACAGCAAAGGATCTATCTACAACAAAGAATCTATTTACAGCAAAGAATCTAGCTACAGTAAAGGATCTATCTACAGCAAAGGATCTATCTACAGCAAAGGATCTATCTACAGCAAAGGATCTATCTACAACAAGGGATCTATCTACAGTATAGGATCTATCTACAGCAAAGGATCTATCTACAATAAACGATATATCTTCAGCGAAGGATCTATCTACTGCAAAAGATCCATCTACAGCAAAAGATCTATCTACAGTAAAGGATCTATTTACTGCAAAGGATCTGTCCACTTCAAAGGATCTATCTACAACAAAGAATCTATCTACAGCAAAGAATCTATGTTCAGCAAAGAATCTTTCTACAGCAGAGGATCTTTCTACAGCAAAGTATCTCTCTACAGCAAAGGATCTATTTACAGTATGGGATCTATAAACAGCAAAGGTTTTATCAACAGTAATGGATCTATCTACAGAAAAGGATCTATCTACAGAAAAGAATTTATCTACAGCGAAGGATCTGTCCACAGCAAAAGATCTATCTACAGCAAAGATCCATTTTACTGTATGAGATCTATCTACCAGCAAAGCTTTTATCTACAGTAAAGGATCTATCTACAGAAAAGGATCTATCTACAGAAAAGGATTTATCTACAGCGAAGGATCTATCTACAGCAAGGGATCAATCTACGGCAAAGGATTTATATATTTATTTATAGCAAAGGATCTTTGATCTATTTACATCAGTGGATCTATCTATAATAAATGATCTATCTATTACAAATGATCTATCTGCAGCAAAGGATCTATCTACAACAAAGAATCTATCTACAGCAAAAAATCTATCTACAGTAAAGGGTCTATCTACAGCAAAGGATCTATCTACAGCAAAGGATCTATCTACAGCAAAGGATCTATCTACAGCAGTGGATCTATCTACAGTATAGGATCTATCTACAGCAAATGATCTATCTACAATAAACGATAAATCTACAGCGAAGGATCTATCTACAGCAAAGAATCCATCTACAGCAAAGGATCTATCTACAGTGAAGGATCTATTTACTGCAAAGGATCTGTCCACAACAAAGGATCTATCTACAACAAAGAATCTATCTACAGCAAAGAATCTATGTTCAGCAAAGAATCTATCAACAGCAAAGGATCTATCTACAGCAAAGAATCTATCTACAGCAAGGGATCTATCGACAGTAAAGGATCTATCTACAGCAAAGGATCCATCTACAGCAAATGATCTATCTACAGTCAAGGATCTATCAAGAGCAAAGGATCTATATACAGCAAAAGATCTAGTAACAGCAAAAGTTCTATATTCTGCAAAGGATCTATCAACAGCAAAGGATCTATCAACAGGAAAGTATCTATCTACAGCAAAGGATCTATCTACAGCAAAGGATTTATATATAGAAAAGGATTTATCTACAGCAAGGGATCTATCGACAGTAAAGGATCTATCTACAGCAAAGGATCCATCTACAGCAAATGATCTATCTACAGTAAAGGATCTATCAAGAGCAAAGGATCTATATACAGCAAAAGATCTAGTAACAGCAAAAGTTCTATATTCTGCAAAGGATCTATCTACAGCAAATGATCTATCTACAGGAAAGTATCTATCTACAGCAAAGGATCTATCTACAGCAAAGGATTTATCTACAGAGAAGGATTTATCTACAGCAAAGGATCTATCTACAGCAAAAGATCTATCTACAGCAAAGATCCATTTTACTGTATGGGATCTATCTACAGCAAAGCTTTTATCTACAGTAAAGGATTTATCTACAGAAAAGGATCTATCTACTGAAAAGGATCTATCTACAGAAAAGCATTTATCTAAAGCGAAGGATCTATCTACAGCAAAGGATCTATCTACA
This sequence comes from Caprella mutica, assembly GCA_947561585.1. Classification (NCBI taxonomy): domain Eukaryota; kingdom Metazoa; phylum Arthropoda; class Malacostraca; order Amphipoda; family Caprellidae; genus Caprella; species Caprella mutica. The sequence goes on along the minus strand of CANNZV010003830.1, from coordinate 22,821 downwards.
GCAAAGGATCTAACTACGGCAAAGGATTTATATATTTATTAATAGCAAAGGATATTTGATCTATTTACATCAGTGGATCTATCTACAATAAATTATCTATCTACTAAAAAAGATCTATCTACAGCAAAGGATCTATCTACAACAAAGAATCTATCTACAGCAAAAAATCTATCTACAGTAAAGGATCTATCTACAGCAAAGGATCTATCTACAGCAAAGGATCTATCTATAGCAAAAGATCTATCTACAGCAAGGGATCTATCTACAGTATAGGATCTATCTACAGCAAAGGATCTATCTACAATAAACGATATATCTACAGCGAAGAATCTATCTACAGCAAAGAATCCATCTACAGCAAACGATATATCTACAGTGAAGGATCTATTTACTGCAAAGGATCTGTCCACAGCAAAGGATCTATCTACAACAAAGAATCTATCTACAGCAAAGAATCTATCTACAGCAAAGAATCTATGTTCAGCAAAGAATCTATCAACAGCAAAGGATCTATCTACAGCAAAGGATCAATCAACAGCAAAAAATCAATCCACAGCAAAGGATTTATCTACAGTAAAGTTGCTATATACAGAAATGATCCATCTACAGGAAAGGATCTATAAACATCAAAGGATCTATCTACAGCAAAAGATCTATTTACAGCAAAAGTTCTATCTACAGCAAAGGATCTATCTACAGGAAAGGATCTATCTACAGTAAAGGATCTATCTACATCATATGATCAATCTACAGCAAGGGATCTATCTACAGCAAAGAATCTATTTACAGTTAAGGATCTATCTACAGCAAAAGATCTATCTACAATATGGGATATATCTACAGTAAAGGATCTATCTACTACAAAGGATCTATCTACAGCAAACGATCTATCTACAACAAAGAATCTATCTACGGCAAAATTATATCTACAGTAAAGGCTCTATCTACAGCAAAGGATCTATCTACAGCAAAGCATCTATCTACAGCAAAGCATCTATCTACAGTAAAGGATCTATCTACATCATATGATCAATCTACAGCAAGGGATCTATCTACATCAAAGAATCCATTTACAGTTAAGGATCTATCTACAGCAAAAGATCTATCTACAATATGGGATATATCTACAGTAAAGGATCTATCTACTACAAAGGATCTATCTACAGCAAACGATCTATCTACAACAAAGAATCTATCTACAGCAAAAATTATATCTACAGTAAAGGCTCTATCTACAGCAAAGGATCTATCTACAGCAAAGCATCTATCCACAGCAAAGGATCTATCTACAGCAAGGGATCTATCGACAGTAAAGGATCTATCTACAGCAAAGGATCCATCTACAGCAAATGATCTATCTACAGTCAAGGATCTATCAAGAGCAAAGGATCTATATACAGCAAAAGATCTAGTAACAGCAAAAGTTCTATATTCTGCAAAGGATCTATCTACAGCAAAGGATCTATCTATAGGAAAGTATCTATCTACAGCAAAGGATCAATCTACAGCAAAGGATTTTTCTACAGAAAAGGATTTATCTACAGCAAAGGATCTATCTACAGCAAAGGATCTATCAACAGCAGAGGATCTATTTAGTGTATGGGATCTATCTACAGCAAAGCTTTTATCTACAGTAAAGGATCTATCTACAGAAAAGGATCTATCTACAGAAAAGGATTTATCTACAGCGAAAGATCTATCTACAGCAAAGGATCTATCTACAGCAAAGGATCTATCTACAACAAAGAATCTATTTACAGCAAAGAATCTAGCTACAGTAAAGGATCTATCTACAGCAAAGGATCTATCTACAGCAAAGGATCTATCTACAGCAAAGGATCTATCTACAACAAGGGATCTATCTACAGTATAGGATCTATCTACAGCAAAGGATCTATCTACAATAAACGATATATCTTCAGCGAAGGATCTATCTACTGCAAAAGATCCATCTACAGCAAAAGATCTATCTACAGTAAAGGATCTATTTACTGCAAAGGATCTGTCCACTTCAAAGGATCTATCTACAACAAAGAATCTATCTACAGCAAAGAATCTATGTTCAGCAAAGAATCTTTCTACAGCAGAGGATCTTTCTACAGCAAAGTATCTCTCTACAGCAAAGGATCTATTTACAGTATGGGATCTATAAACAGCAAAGGTTTTATCAACAGTAATGGATCTATCTACAGAAAAGGATCTATCTACAGAAAAGAATTTATCTACAGCGAAGGATCTGTCCACAGCAAAAGATCTATCTACAGCAAAGATCCATTTTACTGTATGAGATCTATCTACCAGCAAAGCTTTTATCTACAGTAAAGGATCTATCTACAGAAAAGGATCTATCTACAGAAAAGGATTTATCTACAGCGAAGGATCTATCTACAGCAAGGGATCAATCTACGGCAAAGGATTTATATATTTATTTATAGCAAAGGATCTTTGATCTATTTACATCAGTGGATCTATCTATAATAAATGATCTATCTATTACAAATGATCTATCTGCAGCAAAGGATCTATCTACAACAAAGAATCTATCTACAGCAAAAAATCTATCTACAGTAAAGGGTCTATCTACAGCAAAGGATCTATCTACAGCAAAGGATCTATCTACAGCAAAGGATCTATCTACAGCAGTGGATCTATCTACAGTATAGGATCTATCTACAGCAAATGATCTATCTACAATAAACGATAAATCTACAGCGAAGGATCTATCTACAGCAAAGAATCCATCTACAGCAAAGGATCTATCTACAGTGAAGGATCTATTTACTGCAAAGGATCTGTCCACAACAAAGGATCTATCTACAACAAAGAATCTATCTACAGCAAAGAATCTATGTTCAGCAAAGAATCTATCAACAGCAAAGGATCTATCTACAGCAAAGAATCTATCTACAGCAAGGGATCTATCGACAGTAAAGGATCTATCTACAGCAAAGGATCCATCTACAGCAAATGATCTATCTACAGTCAAGGATCTATCAAGAGCAAAGGATCTATATACAGCAAAAGATCTAGTAACAGCAAAAGTTCTATATTCTGCAAAGGATCTATCAACAGCAAAGGATCTATCAACAGGAAAGTATCTATCTACAGCAAAGGATCTATCTACAGCAAAGGATTTATATATAGAAAAGGATTTATCTACAGCAAGGGATCTATCGACAGTAAAGGATCTATCTACAGCAAAGGATCCATCTACAGCAAATGATCTATCTACAGTAAAGGATCTATCAAGAGCAAAGGATCTATATACAGCAAAAGATCTAGTAACAGCAAAAGTTCTATATTCTGCAAAGGATCTATCTACAGCAAATGATCTATCTACAGGAAAGTATCTATCTACAGCAAAGGATCTATCTACAGCAAAGGATTTATCTACAGAGAAGGATTTATCTACAGCAAAGGATCTATCTACAGCAAAAGATCTATCTACAGCAAAGATCCATTTTACTGTATGGGATCTATCTACAGCAAAGCTTTTATCTACAGTAAAGGATTTATCTACAGAAAAGGATCTATCTACTGAAAAGGATCTATCTACAGAAAAGCATTTATCTAAAGCGAAGGATCTATCTACAGCAAAGGATCTATCTACAGCAAAGGATCTAACTACGGCAAAGGATTTATATATTTATTAATAGCAAAGGATATTTGATCTATTTACATCAGTGGATCTATCTACAATAAATTATCTATCTACTAAAAAAGATCTATCTACAGCAAAGGATCTATCTACAACAAAGAATCTATCTACAGCAAAAAATCTATCTACAGTAAAGGATCTATCTACAGCAAAAGATCTATCTACAGCAAAGATCCATTTTACTGTATGGGATCTATCTACAGCAAAGCTTTTATCTACAGTAAAGGATTTATCTACAGAAAAGGATCTATCTACTGAAAAGGATCTATCTACAGAAAAGCATTTATCTAAAGCGAAGGATCTATCTACAGCAAAGGATCTATCTACAGCAAAGGATCTAACTACGGCAAAGGATTTATATATTTATTAATAGCAAAGGATATTTGATCTATTTACATCAGTGGATCTATCTACAATAAATTATCTATCTACTAAAAAAGATCTATCTACAGCAAAGGATCTATCTACAACAAAGAATCTATCTACAGCAAAAAATCTATCTACAGTAAAGGATCTATCTACAGCAAAGGATCTATCTACAGCAAAGGATCTATCTATAGCAAAAGATCTATCTACAGCAAGGGATCTATCTACAGTATAGGATCTATCTACAGCAAAGGATCTATCTACAATGAACGATATATCTACAGCGAAGAATCTATCTACAGCAAAGAATCCATCTACAGCAAACGATATATCTACAGTGAAGGATCTATTTACTGCAAAGGATCTGTCCACAGCAAAGGATCTATCTACAACAAAGAATCTATCTACAGCAAAGAATCTATCTACAGCAAAGAATCTATGTTCAGCAAAGAATCTATCAACAGCAAAGGATCTATCTACAGCAAAGGATCAATCAACAGCAAAAAATCAATCCACAGCAAAGGATTTATCTACAGTAAAGTTGCTATATACAGAAATGATCCATCTACAGGAAAGGATCTATAAACATCAAAGGATCTATCTACAGCAAAAGATCTATTTACAGCAAAAGTTCTATCTACAGCAAAGGATCTATCTACAGGAAAGGATCTATCTACAGGAAAGGATCTATCTACAGCAAAGGATCTATCTACAGTAAAGGATCTATCTACATCATATGATCAATCTACAGCAAGGGATCTATCTACAGCAAAGAATCTATTTACAGTTAAGGATCTATCTACAGCAAAAGATCTATCTACAATATGGGATATATCTACAGTAAAGGATCTATCTACTACAAAGGATCTATCTACAGCAAACGATCTATCTACAACAAAGAATCTATCTACGGCAAAATTATATCTACAGTAAAGGCTCTATCTACAGCAAAGGATCTATCTACAGCAAAGCATCTATCTACAGCAAAGCATCTATCTACAGTCAAGGATCTATCAAGAGCAAAGGATCTATATACAGCAAAAGATCTAGTAACAGCAAAAGTTCTATATTCTGCAAAGGATCTATCAACAGCAAAGGATCTATCAACAGGAAAGTATCTATCTACAGCAAAGGATCTATCTACAGCAAAGGATTTATATACAGAAAAGGATTTATCTACAGCAAGGGATCTATCGACAGTAAAGGATCTATCTACAGCAAAGGATCAATCTACAGCAAATGATCTATCTACAGTAAAGGATCTATCAAGACCAAAGGATCTATATACAGCAAAAGATCTAGTAACAGCAAAAGTTCTATATTCTGCAAAGGATCTATCTACAGCAAATGATCTATCTACAGGAAAGTATCTATCTACAGCAAAGGATCTATCTACAACAAAGAATTTATCTACAGAGAAGGATTTATCTACAGCAAAGGATCTATCTACAGCAAAAGATCTATCTACAGCAAAGATCCATTTTACTGTATGGGATCTATCTACAGCAAGGCTTTTATCTACAGTAAAGGATTTATCTACAGAAAAGGATCTATCAACAGCAAAGGATCTATCTACAGCAAAGGATCAATCAACAGCAAAAAATCAATCCACAGCAAAGGATTTATCTACAGTAAAGTAGCTATATACAGAAATGATCCATCTACAGGAAAGGATCTATAAACATCAAAGGATCTATCTACAGCAAAAGATCTATTTACAGCAAAAGTTCTATCTACAGCAAAGGATCTATCTACAGGAAAGGATCTATCTACAGGAAAGGATCTATCTACAGCAAAGGATCTATCTACAGTAAAGGATCTATCTACATCATATGATCAATCTACAGCAAGGGATCTATCTACAGCAAAGAATCTATTTACAGTTAAGGATCTATCTACAGCAAAAGATCTATCTACAATATGGGATATATCTACAGTAAAGGATCTATCTACTACAAAGGATCTATCTACAGCAAACGATCTATCTACAACAAAGAATCTATCTACGGCAAAAATTATATCTACAGTAAAGGCTCTATCTACAGCAAAGGATCTATCTACAGCAAAGCATCTATCTACAGCAAAGCATCTATCTACAGCAAAGGATCTATCTACAGCAAGGGATCTATCGACAGTAAAGGATCTATCTACAGCAAAGGATCCATCTACAGCAAATGATCTATCTACAGTCAAGGATCTATCAAGAGCAAAGGATCTATATACAGCAAAAGATCTAGTAACAGCAAAAGTTCTATATTCTGCAAAGGATCTATCTACAGCAAAGGATCTATCAACAGGAAAGTATCTATCTACAGCAAAGGATCTATCTACACCAAAGGATTTATCTACTGAAAAGGATTAATCTACAGCAAAGGATCTATCTACAGCAAAGGATCTATCTACAGCAAAGGATCTATCTACAGCAAAGGATCTATCTACAGCAAAGGATCTATTTACTGTATGGGATCTATCTGCAGCAAAGCTTTTATCTACAGTAAAGGATCTATCTACAGAAAAGGATCTATCTACAGAAAAGGATTTATCTACAGCGAAGGATCTATCTACAGCAAAGGATCTATCTACAGCAAAGGATCTATTTACTGTATGGGATCTATCTGCAGCAAAGCTTTTATCTACAGTAAAGGATCTATCTACAGAAAAGGATCTATCTACAGAAAAGGATTTATCTACAGCGAAGGATCTATCTAAAATAAATGATCTATCTACTACAAAAGATCTATCTACAGCAAAGGATCTACCTACAACAAAGAATCTATTTACAGCAAAGAATCTATCTACAGTAAAGGATCTATCTACAGCAAAGGATCTATCTACAGCAAAGGATCTATCTACAGCAAAGGATCTATCTACAGCAAAGGATCTATCTACAGTATAGGATCTATCTACAGCAAAGGATCTATCTACAATAAACGATATATCTACAGCGAAGGATCTATCTACTGCAAAGGATCCATCTACAGCAAAAGATCTATCTACAGTAAAGGATCTATTTACTGCAAAGGATCTGTCCACTTCAAAGGATCTATCTACAACAAAGAATCTATCTACAGCAAAGAATCTATGTTCAGCAAAGAATCTATCAACAGCAAAGGATCTATCTACAGCATAGGATCTACCTACAGAAAAGAATCTATTCACAGTAAGGGATCTTTTTGCAGCGAAGGATCAATCTACAGCAAAGGATCTATTTACAGCGAAGGATCGATCTACAACAAAGGATCTATCTACAACAAAGGATCTATCTACAGCAATGAATCTATCTACAGTCAAGGATTTATCTACTGCAAAGGATCTATCTACAGCAAAGGATCAATCATCAGTTAAGGATCTATCTTAAGCGAAGGATCTATCTACAGCAAAGGATCTATCTAAAGCCAATGATCTATCTACAACAAAAGATCTATTTACAGCAGAGGAACTTTATACAGCAAAGGATCTATCTACAGCAAAGGATCCATCTACAGCAAAGAATCTATCTACACCAAAGGATCTTTCTACAGTGCAGGATCTGTCAACAGCAAAGGATCTATCTACAGCAAATGATCTATTTACAGCTAAAGATCTTTCTACAATATAGGATCTTTCTACATTAAAGGATCTGTCAACAGCAAAGGTTCTATCTACAGCAAATGATCTTTTTACAGCAGAAGATCTTTCTACAATAGAGGATCTTTCTACATTAAAGGATCTATCTACACCAAAGGATCTTTCTAAAGCAATAGATCTGTCATCAGCAAAGTATCTTTTTACTGCAAAGGATCTATTTACAGCAGAAGATCTTTCTACAGTAGAGGATCTTTCTAAAGCAAAGGATCTCTCAACAGCAAAGGATCTATTCACTTTATGGTATCTATCTACAGCAAAGGTTTTATCTACAGTAATGGATCTATCAACAGAAAAGGATCTATCTACAGAAAAGGATTTATCTACAGTGAAGGATCTATCTACGATAAATGTTCTATCTACTACAAAAGATCTATCTACAGCAATGGATATATCTACAACAAAGGATCTATCTACAGCAATGGATCAATCTACAGCAAAGGATTTTTCTACAGTGAAAGAACTATCTACAGCAAAGGATCCATCTACAGCAAAGGATTTATCTACAGCAAATGATCCATCTACAGCAAAGGATCTATTTTCAGCAAAGGATCTTTCTACAGAATAGGATCTATCTACAGCAAAGGATCTATCTACAATATGTGATCTATTTACAGCAAAGGATCTATCTACAGCGAAGGAGGTATCTACAGCAAATGATCAATCTATAGCAAAGGATACATCTGCAGTAAAAGAACTCTATACTGCCAAAGGATCCATTTACAGCAAAAGATCTATCTACAGCATAGGATCTATTTACAGCAAAGGATCTATCTACAGCGAAGGAGGTATCTACAGCAAATGATCAATCTATAGCAAAGGATACATCTGCAGTAAAGGAACTCTATACTGCCAAAGGATCCATTTACAGCAAAAGATCTATCTACAGCAAAGGACCTATCTACAGTAAGGGATCTATTTACAGCGAAGGATCAATCTACAGCAAAGGATCTATCTACAGCAAAGGATCTATCTTCAGCAAAGGATCAATCTACAGCAAAGGATCTATCTACAGCAAAGGACCTATCTACAGTAAGGGATCTATTTACAGCGAAGGATCAATCTACAGCAAAGGATCTATCTACAGCAAAGGATCTATCTACAGCATAGGATCTATCTACAGCAAAGGATCTATCTAAAGTAATGGATCTTTTTGTAGCGAAGGATCAATCTACAGCAAAGGATCTATTTACAGCGAAGGATCGATCTACAGCAAAGGATCTATCTACATCAAAGGATCTATCTACAGTCAAGGATCTATCTACAGCATAGGATCTATCTACAGCAAAGGATCTATCTACAGTAATGGATCTTTTTGTAGCGAAGGATATATCTACAGCAAAGGATTTATCTACAGCAAAGGATCTATCTACAGCGGAGGATCGATCCACAGCAAAGGATCTATCTACAGCAAAGGATCTATCTAGAGCAAAGGATCTATCTACAGCAAAGTAATCTATCTACAGTAAGGGATCTATCTACAGCAAAGAATCAATCTAAACCAAAGGATCTTTGAACAGTGCAGGATCTGCCAACAGCAAAGAATCTTTCTACAGCAAATGATCTATTTACAGCAAAAGATCTTTATACAACAGAGAATCTTTCTACATTAAAGGATCTATCTACAGCAAATGATCTAACTACAGCAAAGTGATCTATCTACAGTAAGGGATCTATCTACAGCAAAGAATCTATCTACACCAAAGGATCTTTATACAGCGAAAGATCTGTCAACAGCAAAGGATCTTTCTACTGCAAAGAATCTATCTACAGAAAAAAATCTATCTACAGTAAAGGATCTATCTACAGCAAAGGATCTATCTACAGCAAAGGATCTATCTACAGCAAAGGATCTATCTACAGCAAGGGATCTATCTACAGCAAAGGATCAATCTACAGTTAAGGATCTATCTTAAGCAAAGGATCTATCTACAGCAAAGGATCTATCAACAGCAAATGATCTATTTACAGCAAAAGATCTTTCTACAACAGAGGATCTTTTTACATTAAAGGATCTATCTACAGCAAAAGATCTATCTACAGCAAAGTGATCTATCTACAGTAAGGGATCTATCTACAGCAAAGAATCTATCTACACCAAAGGATCTTTCTACAGCGAATGATCTGTCAACAGCAAAGGATCTTTCTACTGCGAAGGATCTATTTACAGCAGAAGATCTTTCTACAGCAAAGGATCTTTCTACAGTAAAGGATCTCTCTACAGCAAAGGATCTATTTACAGTATGGGATCTATCTACAGCAAAGCTTTAATCTACAGTAAAGGAACTATCTACAGAAAAAGATCAATCTACAGAAAAGGATTCATCTACAGCGAAGGATCTATCTACAGCAAAGGATCTATCTACAGCAAAGGATCTATCTACAGCAAAGGATCTATCTAAGGCAAAGGATTTATATATTTATTTATAGCAAAGGATCTTAGATCTATCAAAATCTATCTACAATAATAGATCTATCAAATCTATCTATCTATCTATCAAATCAAATCAAATACAATAGATCTATCAAAATCTATCTCAAAGAATCTATCTACAATAAATGATCTATCTACTACAAAAGATCTATCAACAACAAAGGATCTATCTACAACAAAGAATCTATCTACAGCAAAGAATCTATCTACAGCAAAGAATCTATGTTCAGCAAAGAATCTATCAACAGCAAAGGATCTATCTACAGCAAAGGATCAATCAACAGCAAAAAATCAATCCACAGCAAAGGATTTATCTACAGTAAAGTTGCTATATACAGAAATGATCCATCTACAGGAAAGGATCTATAAACATCAAAGGATCTATCTACAGCAAAAGATCTATTTACAGCAAAAGTTCTATCTACAGCAAAGGATCTATCTACAGGAAAGGATCCATCTACAGGAAAGGATCTATCTACAGCAAAGGATCTATCTACAGTAAAGGATCTATCTACATCATATGATCAATCTACAGCAAGGGATCTATCTACAGCAAAGAATCTATTTACAGTTAAGGATCTATCTACAGCAAAAGATCTATCTACAATATGGGATATATCTACAGTAAAGGATCTATCTACTACAAAGGATCTATCTACAGCAAACGATCTATCTACAACAAAGAATCTATCTACGGCAAAATTATATCTACAGTAAAGGCTCTATCTACAGCAAAGGATCTATCTACAGCAAAGCATCTATCTACAGCAAAGCATCTATCTACAGTCAAGGATCTATCAAGAGCAAAGGATCTATATACAGCAAAAGATCTAGTAACAGCAAAAGTTCTATATTCTGCAAAGGATCTATCAACAGCAAAGGATCTATAAACAGGAAAGTATCTATCTACAGCAAAGGATCTATCTACAGCAAAGGATTTATATACAGAAAAGGATTTATCTACAGCAAGGGATCTATCGACAGTAAAGGATCTATCTACAGCAAAGGATCAATCTACAGCAAATGATCTATCTACAGTAAAGGATCTATCAAGACCAAAGGATCTATATACAGCAAAAGATCTAGTAACAGCAAAAGTTCTATATTCTGCAAAGGATCTATCTACAGCAAATGATCTATCTACAGGAAAGTATCTATCTACAGCAAAGGATCTATCTACAACAAAGAATTTATCTACAGAGAAGGATTTATCTACAGCAAAGGATCTATCTACAGCAAAAGATCTATCTACAGCAAAGATCCATTTTACTGTATGGGATCTATCTACAGCAAGGCTTTTATCTACAGTAAAGGATTTATCTACAGAAAAGGATCTATCAACAGCAAAGGATCTATCTACAGCAAAGGATCAATCAACAGCAAAAAATCAATCCACAGCAAAGGATTTATCTACAGTAAAGTAGCTATATACAGAAATGATCCATCTACAGGAAAGGATCTATAAACATCAAAGGATCTATCTACAGCAAAAGATCTATTTACAGCAAAAGTTCTATCTACAGCAAAGGATCTATCTACAGGAAAGGATCTATCTACAGGAAAGGATCTATCTACAGCAAAGGATCTATCTACAGTAAAGGATCTATCTACATCATATGATCAATCTACAGCAAGGGATCTATCTACAGCAAAGAATCTATTTACAGTTAAGGATCTATCTACAGCAAAAGATCTATCTACAATATGGGATATATCTACAGTAAAGGATCTATCTACTACAAAGGATCTATCTACAGCAAACGATCTATCTACAACAAAGAATCTATCTACGGCAAAAATTATATCTACAGTAAAGGCTCTATCTACAGCAAAGGATCTATCTACAGCAAAGCATCTATCTACAGCAAAGCATCTATCTACAGCAAAGGATCTATCTACAGCAAGGGATCTATCGACAGTAAAGGATCTATCTACAGCAAAGGATCCATCTACAGCAAATGATCTATCTACAGTCAAGGATCTATCAAGAGCAAAGGATCTATATACAGCAAAAGATCTAGTAACAGCAAAAGTTCTATATTCTGCAAAGGATCTATCTACAGCAAAGGATCTATCAACAGGAAAGTATCTATCTACAGCAAAGGATCTATCTACACCAAAGGATTTATCTACTGAAAAGGATTAATCTACAGCAAAGGATCTATCTACAGCAAAGGATCTATCTACAGCAAAGGATCTATCTACAGCAAAGGATCTATTTACTGTATGGGATCTATCTGCAGCAAAGCTTTTATCTACAGTAAAGGATCTATCTACAGAAAAGGATCTATCTACAGAAAAGGATTTATCTACAGCGAAGGATCTATCTACAGCAAAGGATCTATCTACAGCAAAGGATCTATTTACGGCTTAGGATTTATATATTTATTTATAGCAAAGGATCTTCGATCTATTTACATCAGAGGATCTATCTACAATAAATGATCTATCTACTACAAAAGATCTATCTACAGCAAAGGATCTACCTACAACAAAGAATCTATTTACAGCAAAGAATCTATCTACAGTAAAGGATCTATCTACAGCAAAGGATCTATCTACAGCAAAGGATCTATCTACAGCAAAGGATCTATCTACAGCAAAGGATCTATCTACAGTATAGGATCTATCTACAGCAAAGGATCTATCTACAATAAACGATATATCTACAGCGAAGGATCTATCTACTGCAAAGGATCCATCTACAGCAAAAGATCTATCTACAGTAAAGGATCTATTTACTGCAAAGGATCTGTCCACTTCAAAGGATCTATCTACAACAAAGAATCTATCTTCAGCAAAGAATCTATGTTCAGCAAAGAATCTATCAACAGCAAAGGATCTATCTACAGCATAGGATCTACCTACAGAAAAGAATCTATTCACAGTAAGGGATCTTTTTGCAGCGAAGGATCAATCTACAGCAAAGGATCTATTTACAGCGAAGGATCGATCTACAACAAAGGATCTATCTACAACAAAGGATCTATCTACAGCAAAGAATCTATCTACAGTCAAGGATTTATCTACTGCAAAGGATCTATCTACAGCAAAGGATCAATCATCAGTTAAGGATCTATCTTAAGCGAAGGATCTATCTACAGCAAAGGATCTATCTAAAGCCAATGATCTATCTACAACAAAAGATCTATTTACAGCAGAGGAACTTTATACAGCAAAGGATCTATCTACAGCAAAGGATCCATCTACAGCAAAGAATCTATCTACACCAAAGGATCTTTCTACAGTGCAGGATCTGTCAACAGCAAAGGATCTATCTACAGCAAATGATCTATTTACAGCTAAAGATCTTTCTACAATATAGGATCTTTCTACATTAAAGGATCTGTCAACAGCAAAGGTTCTATCTACAGCAAATGATCTTTTTACAGCAGAAGATCTTTCTACAATAGAGGATCTTTCTACATTAAAGGATCTATCTACACCAAAGGATCTTTCTAAAGCAATAGATCTGTCATCAGCAAAGTATCTTTTTACTGCAAAGGATCTATTTACAGCAGAAGATCTTTCTACAGTAGAGGATCTTTCTAAAGCAAAGGATCTCTCAACAGCAAAGGATCTATTCACTTTATGGTATCTATCTACAGCAAAGGTTTTATCTACAGTAATGGATCTATCAACAGAAAAGGATCTATCTACAGAAAAGAATCTATTCACAGTAAGGGATCTTTTTGCAGCGAAGGATCAATCTACAGCAAAGGATCTATTTACAGCGAAGGATCGATCTACAACAAAGGATCTATCTACAACAAAGGATCTATCTACAGCAAAGAATCTATCTACAGTCAAGAATTTATCTACTGCAAAGGATCTATCTACAGCAAAGGATCAATCATCAGTTAAGGATCTATCTTAAGCGAAGGATCTATCTACAGCAAAGGATCTATCTAAAGCCAATGATCTATCTACAACAAAAGATCTATTTACAGCAGAGGAACTTTATACAGCCAAGGATCTATCTACAGCAAAGGATCCATCTACAGCAAAGAATCTATCTACACCAAAGGATCTTTCTACAGTGCAGGATCTGTCAACAGCAAAGGATCTATCTACAGCAAATGATCTATTTACAGCTAAAGATCTTTCTACAATATAGGATCTTTCTACATTAAAGGATCTGTCAACAGCAAAGGTTCTATCTACAGCAAATGATCTTTTTACAGCAGAAGATCTTTCTACAATAGAGGATCTTTCTACATTAAAGGATCTATCTACACCAAAGGATCTTTCTAAAGCAATAGATCTGTCATCAGCAAAGTATCTTTTTACTGCAAAGGATCTATTTACAGCAGAAGCTCTTTCTACAGTAGAGGATCTTTCTAAAGCAAAGGATCTCTCAACAGCAAAGGATCTATTCACTTTATGGTATCTATCTACAGCAAAGGTTTTATCTACAGTAATGGATCTATCAACAGAAAAGGATCTATCTACAGAAAAGGATTTATCTACAGTGAAGGATCTATCTACGATAAATGTTCTATCTACTACAAAAGATCTATCTACAGCAATGGATATATCTACAACAAAGGATCTATCTACAGCAATGGATCAATCTACAGCAAAGGATTTTTCTACAGTGAAAGAACTATCTACAGCAAAGGATCCATCTACAGCAAAGGATTTATCTACAGCAAATGATCCATCTACAGCAAAGGATCTATCTTCAGCAAAGGATCTTTCTACAGAATAGGATCTATCTACAGCAAAGGATCTATCTACAATATGTGATCTATTTACAGCAAAGGATCTATCTACAGCGAAGGAGGTATCTACAGCAAATGATCAATCTATAGCAAAGGATACATCTGCAGTAAAAGAACTCTATACTGCCAAAGGATCCATTTACAGCGAAAGATCTATCTACAGCATAGGATCTATTTACAGCAAAGGATCTATCTACAGCGAAGGAGGTATCTACAGCAAATGATCAATCTATAGCAAAGGATACATCTGCAGTAAAGGAACTCTATACTGCCAAAGGATCCATTTACAGCAAAAGATCTATCTACAGCAAAGGACCTATCTACAGTAAGGGATCTATTTACAGCGAAGAATCAATCTACAGCAAAGGATCTATCTACAGCAAAGGATCTATCTTCAGCAAAGGATCAATCTACAGCAAAGGATCTATCTACAGCAAAGGACCTATCTACAGTAAGGGATCTATTTACAGCGAAGGATCAATCTACAGCAAAGGATCTATCTACAGCAAAGGATCTATCTACAGCATAGGATCTATCTACAGCAAAGGATCTATCTAAAGTAATGGATCTTTTTGTAGCGAAGGATCAATCTACAGCAAAGGATCTATTTACAGCGAAGGATCGATCTACAGCAAAGGATCTATCTACATCAAAGGATCTATCTACAGTCAAGGATCTATCTACAGCATAGGATCTATCTACAGCAAAGGATCTATCTACAGTAATGGATCTTTTTGTAGCGAAGGATATATCTACAGCAAAGGATTTATCTACAGCAAAGGATCTATCTACAGCGGAGGATCGATCCACAGCAAAGGATCTATCTACAGCAAAGGATCTATCTAGAGCAAAGGATCTATCTACAGCAAAGTAATCTATCTACAGTAAGGGATCTATCTACAGCAAAGAATCAATCTAAACCAAAGGATCTTTGAACAGTGCAGGATCTGCCAACAGCAAAGAATCTTTCTACAGCAAATGATCTATTTACAGCAAAAGATCTTTATACAACAGAGAATCTTTCTACATTAAAGGATCTATCTACAGCAAATGATCTAACTACAGCAAAAGTTCTATCTACAGCAAAGGATCTATCTACAGGAAAGGATCTATCTACAGGAAAGGATCTATCTACAGCAAAGGATCTATCTACAGTAAAGGATCTATCTACATCATATGATCAATCTACAGCAAGGGATCTATCTACAGCAAAGAATCTATTTACAGTTAAGGATCTATCTACAGCAAAAGATCTATCTACAATATGGGATATATCTACAGTAAAGGATCTATCTACTACAAAGGATCTATCTACAGCAAACGATCTATCTACAACAAAGAATCTATCTACGGCAAAAATTATATCTACAGTAAAGGCTCTATCTACAGCAAAGGATCTATCTACAGCAAAGCATCTATCTACAGCAAAGCATCTATCTACAGCAAAGGATCTATCTACAGCAAGGGATCTATCGACAGTAAAGGATCTATCTACAGCAAAGGATCCATCTACAGCAAATGATCTATCTACAGTCAAGGATCTATCAAGAGCAAAGGATCTATATACAGCAAAAGATCTAGTAACAGCAAAAGTTCTATATTCTGCAAAGGATCTATCTACAGCAAAGGATCTATCAACAGGAAAGTATCTATCTACAGCAAAGGATCTATCTACACCAAAGGATTTATCTACTGAAAAGGATTAATCTACAGCAAAGGATCTATCTACAGCAAAGGATCTATCTACAGCAAAGGATCTATCTACAGCAAAGGATCTATCTACAGCAAAGGATCTATTTACTGTATGGGATCTATCTGCAGCAAAGCTTTTATCTACAGTAAAGGATCTATCTACAGAAAAGGATCTATCTACAGAAAAAGATTTATCTACAGCGAAGGATCTATCTACAGCAAAGGATCTATCTACAGCAAAGGATCTATTTACGGCTTAGGATTTATATATTTATTTATAGCAAAGGATCTTCGATCTATTTACATCAGAGGATCTATCTACAATAAATGATCTATCTACTACAAAAGATCTATCTACAGCAAAGGATCTACCTACAACAAAGAATCTATTTACAGCAAAGAATCTATCTACAGTAAAGGATCTATCTACAGCAAAGGATCTATCTACAGCAAAGGATCTATCTACAGCAAAGGATCTATCTACAGCAAAGGATCTATCTACAGTATAGGATCTATCTACAGCAAAGGATCTATCTACAATAAACGATATATCTACAGCGAAGGATCTATCTACTGCAAAGGATCCATCTACAGCAAAAGATCTATCTACAGTAAAGGATCTATTTACTGCAAAGGATCTGTCCACTTCAAAGGATCTATCTACAACAAAGAATCTATCTACAGCAAAGAATCTATGTTCAGCAAAGAATCTATCAACAGCAAAGGATCTATCTACAGCATAGGATCTACCTACAGAAAAGAATCTATTCACAGTAAGGGATCTTTTTGCAGCGAAGGATCAATCTACAGCAAAGGATCTATTTACAGCGAAGGATCGATCTACAACAAAGGATCTATCTACAACAAAGGATCTATCTACAGCAAAGAATCTATCTACAGTCAAGGATTTATCTACTGCAAAGGATCTATCTACAGCAAAGGATCAATCATCAGTTAAGGATCTATCTTAAGCGAAGGATCTATCTACAGCAAAGGATCTATCTAAAGCCAATGATCTATCTACAACAAAAGATCTATTTACAGCAGAGGAACTTTATACAGCAAAGGATCTATCTACAGCAAAGGATCCATCTACAGCAAAGAATCTATCTACACCAAAGGATCTTTCTACAGTGCAGGATCTGTCAACAGCAAAGGATCTATCTACAGCAAATGATCTATTTACAGCTAAAGATCTTTCTACAATATAGGATCTTTCTACATTAAAGGATCTGTCAACAGCAAAGGTTCTATCTACAGCAAATGATCTTTTTACAGCAGAAGATCTTTCTACAATAGAGGATCTTTCTACATTAAAGGATCTATCTACACCAAAGGATCTTTCTAAAGCAATAGATCTGTCATCAGCAAAGTATCTTTTTACTGCAAAGGATCTATTTACAGCAGAAGATCTTTCTACAGTAGAGGATCTTTCTAAAGCAAAGGATCTCTCAACAGCAAAGGATCTATTCACTTTATGGTATCTATCTACAGCAAAGGTTTTATCTACAGTAATGGATCTATCAACAGAAAAGGATCTATCTACAGAAAAGAATCTATTCACAGTAAGGGATCTTTTTGCAGCGAAGGATCAATCTACAGCAAAGGATCTATTTACAGCGAAGGATCGATCTACAACAAAGGATCTATCTACAACAAAGGATCTATCTACAGCAAAGAATCTATCTACAGTCAAGAATTTATCTACTGCAAAGGATCTATCTACAGCAAAGGATCAATCATCAGTTAAGGATCTATCTTAAGCGAAGGATCTATCTACAGCAAAGGATCTATCTAAAGCCAATGATCTATCTACAACAAAAGATCTATTTACAGCAGAGGAACTTTATACAGCCAAGGATCTATCTACAGCAAAGGATCCATCTACAGCAAAGAATCTATCTACACCAAAGGATCTTTCTACAGTGCAGGATCTGTCAACAGCAAAGGATCTATCTACAGCAAATGATCTATTTACAGCTAAAGATCTTTCTACAATACAGGATCTTTCTACATTAAAGGATCTGTCAACAGCAAAGGTTCTATCTACAGCAAATGATCTTTTTACAGCAGAAGATCTTTCTACAATAGAGGATCTTTCTACATTAAAGGATCTATCTACACCAAAGGATCTTTCTAAAGCAATAGATCTGTCATCAGCAAAGTATCTTTTTACTGCAAAGGATCTATTTACAGCAGAAGATCTTTCTACAGTAGAGGATCTTTCTAAAGCAAAGGATCTCTCAACAGCAAAGGATCTATTCACTTTATGGTATCTATCTACAGCAAAGGTTTTATCTACAGTAATGGATCTATCAACAGAAAAGGATCTATCTACAGAAAAGGATTTATCTACAGTGAAGGATCTATCTACGATAAATGTTCTATCTACTACAAAAGATCTATCTACAGCAATGGATATATCTACAACAAAGGATCTATCTACAGCAATGGATCAATCTACAGCAAAGGATTTTTCTACAGTGAAAGAACTATCTACAGCAAAGGATCCATCTACAGCAAAGGATTTATCTACAGCAAATGATCCATCTACAGCAAAGGATCTATCTTCAGCAAAGGATCTTTCTACAGAATAGGATCTATCTACAGCAAAGGATCTATCTACAATATGTGATCTATTTACAGCAAAGGATCTATCTACAGCGAAGGAGGTATCTACAGCAAATGATCAATCTATAGCAAAGGATACATCTGCAGTAAAAGAACTCTATACTGCCAAAGGATCCATTTACAGCGAAAGATCTATCTACAGCATAGGATCTATTTACAGCAAAGGATCTATCTACAGCGAAGGAGGTATCTACAGCAAATGATCAATCTATAGCAAAGGATACATCTGCAGTAAAGGAACTCTATACTGCCAAAGGATCCATTTACAGCAAAAGATCTATCTACAGCAAAGGACCTATCTACAGTAAGGGATCTATTTACAGCGAAGAATCAATCTACAGCAAAGGATCTATCTACAGCAAAGGATCTATCTTCAGCAAAGGATCAATCTACAGCAAAGGATCTATCTACAGCAAAGGACCTATCTACAGTAAGGGATCTATTTACAGCGAAGGATCAATCTACAGCAAAGGATCTATCTACAGCAAAGGATCTATCTACAGCATAGGATCTATCTACAGCAAAGGATCTATCTAAAGTAATGGATCTTTTTGTAGCGAAGGATCAATCTACAGCAAAGGATCTATTTACAGCGAAGGATCGATCTACAGCAAAGGATCTATCTACATCAAAGGATCTATCTACAGTCAAGGATCTATCTACAGCATAGGATCTATCTACAGCAAAGGATCTATCTACAGTAATGGATCTTTTTGTAGCGAAGGATATATCTACAGCAAAGGATTTATCTACAGCAAAGGATCTATCTACAGCGGAGGATCGATCCACAGCAAAGGATCTATCTACAGCAAAGGATCTATCTAGAGCAAAGGATCTATCTACAGCAAAGTAATCTATCTACAGTAAGGGATCTATCTACAGCAAAGAATCAATCTAAACCAAAGGATCTTTGAACAGTGCAGGATCTGCCAACAGCAAAGAATCTTTCTACAGCAAATTATCTATTTACAGCAAAAGATCTTTATACAACAGAGAATCTTTCTACATTAAAGGATCTATCTACAGCAAATGATCTAACTACAGCAAAGTGATCTATCTACAGTAAGGGATCTATCTACAGCAAAGAATCTATCTACACCAAAGGATCTTTATACAGCGAAAGATCTGTCAACAGCAAAGGATCTTTCTACTGCAAAGAATCTATCTACAGAAAAAAATCTATCTACAGTAAAGGATCTATCTACAGCAAAGGATCTATCTACAGCAAAGGATCTATCTACAGCAAAGGATCTATCTACAGCAAGGGATCTATCTACAGCAAAGGATCAATCTACAGTTAAGGATCTATCTTAAGCAAAGGATCTATCTACAGCAAAGGATCTATCAACAGCAAATGATCTATTTACAGCAAAAGATCTTTCTACAACAGAGGATCTTTTTACATTGAAGGATCTATCTACAGCAAAAGATCTATCTACAGCAAAGTGATCTATCTACAGTAAGGGATCTATCTACAGCAAAGAATCTATCTACACCAAAGGATCTTTCTACAGCGAATGATCTGTCAACAGCAAAGGATCTTTCTACTGCGAAGGATCTATTTACAGCAGAAGATCTTTCTACAGCAAAGGATCTTTCTACAGTAAAGGATCTCTCTACAGCAAAGGATCTATTTACAGTATGGGATCTATCTACAGCAAAGCTTTAATCTACAGTAAAGGATCTATCTACAGAAAAAGATCAATCTACAGAAAAGGATTCATCTACAGCGAAGGATCTATCTACAGCAAAGGATCTATCTACAGCAAAGGATCTATCTACAGCAAAGGATCTATCCAAGGCAAAGGATTTATATATTTATTTATAGCAAAGGATCTTAGATCTATCAAAATCTATCTACAATAATAGATCTATCAAATCTATCTATCTATCTATCAAATCAAATCAAATACAATAGATCTATCAAAATCTATCTCAAAGAATCTATCTACAATAAATGATCTATCTACTACAAAAGATCTATCAACAACAAAGGATCTATCTACAACAAAGAATCTATCTACAGCAAAGAATCTATCTACAGCAAAGAATCTATGTTCAGCAAAGAATCTATCAACAGCAAAGGATCTATCTACAGCAAAGGATCAATCAACAGCAAAAAATCAATCCACAGCAAAGGATTTATCTACAGTAAAGTTGCTATATACAGAAATGATCCATCTACAGGAAAGGATCTATAAACATCAAAGGATCTATCTACAGCAAAAGTTCTATCTACAGCAAAGGATCTATCTACAGGAAAGGATCTATCTACAGGAAAGGATCTATCTACAGCAAAGGATCTATCTACAGTAAAGGATCTATCTACATCATATGATCAATCTACAGCAAGGGATCTATCTACAGCAAAGAATCTATTTACAGTTAAGGATCTATCTACAGCAAAAGATCTATCTACAATATGGGATATATCTACAGTAAAGGATCTATCTACTACAAAGGATCTATCTACAGCAAACGATCTATCTACAACAAAGAATCTATCTACGGCAAAATTATATCTACAGTAAAGGCTCTATCTACAGCAAAGGATCTATCTACAGCAAAGCATCTATCTACAGCAAAGCATCTATCTACAGTCAAGGATCTATCAAGAGCAAAGGATCTATATACAGCAAAAGATCTAGTAACAGCAAAAGTTCTATATTCTGCAAAGGATCTATCAACAGCAAAGGATCTATCAACAGGAAAGTATCTATCTACAGCAAAGGATCTATCTACAGCAAAGGATTTATATACAGAAAAGGATTTATCTACAGCAAGGGATCTATCGACAGTAAAGGATCTATCTACAGCAAAGGATCAATCTACAGCAAATGATCTATCTACAGTAAAGGATCTATCAAGACCAAAGGATCCATATACAGCAAAAGATCTAGTAACAGCAAAAGTTCTATATTCTGCAAAGGATCTATCTACAGCAAATGATCTATCTACAGGAAAGTATCTATCTACAGCAAAGGATCTATCTACAACAAAGAATTTATCTACAGAGAAGGATTTATCTACAGCAAAGGATCTATCTACAGCAAAAGATCTATCTACAGCAAAGATCCATTTTACTGTATGGGATCTATCTACAGCAAGGCTTTTATCTACAGTAAAGGATTTATCTACAGAAAAGGATCTATCAACAGCAAAGGATCTATCTACAGCAAAGGATCAATCAACAGCAAAAAATCAATCCACAGCAAAGGATTTATCTACAGTAAAGTAGCTATATACAGAAATGATCCATCTACAGGAAAGGATCTATAAACATCAAAGGATCTATCTACAGCAAAAGATCTATTTACAGCAAAAGTTCTATCTACAGCAAAGGATCTATCTACAGGAAAGGATCTATCTACAGGAAAGGATCTATCTACAGCAAAGGATCTATCTACAGTAAAGGATCTATCTACATCATATGATCAATCTACAGCAAGGGATCTATCTACAGCAAAGAATCTATTTACAGTTAAGGATCTATCTACAGCAAAAGATCTATCTACAATATGGGATATATCTACAGTAAAGGATCTATCTACTACAAAGGATCTATCTACAGCAAACGATCTATCTACAACAAAGAATCTATCTACGGCAAAAATTATATCTACAGTAAAGGCTCTATCTACAGCAAAGGATCTATCTACAGCAAAGCATCTATCTACAGCAAAGCATCTATC
>CANNZV010003829.1:80446-102689 GCA_947561585.1 Caprella mutica | reverse complement strand
CCCAAGCAGTTAAAACTTCCGTACCATCAACTGTAGGAAATAAGAAACTTGGATTTTTCGCAAAAATATTTGGGAAATAATTTTTACTTCACTAACAATATATCTTTTTTATAATTCTCTATTTTTCCATCAGCAAATTGTATGATAACAGAATAAAGGTAAACACCTTCTGGCAGTACCTTATGATTAAACGTACCATCCCATTTGACATTACCGCCTGTATTATCAGAATCATAGACTAATTGCCCCCAACGGTTAAAGACTTGTAGATTCAAGATAGCAGACGTTGTTTTGCCTAAAGGGATCTCAAAATAATCATTATAACCATCCCCATTTGGGCTAAAAGCCGTTGGAAAATATACGGGCCGATCTAAATTCACATTTAATGTTACCTCATCTGTTCTAATACAGCCCGACTCGTTAACCACCATGACAGAATAGGTCGTTGTTTCTTGAGGAGTAGCTATAGGATTAGGGCAATCAAAACAATTTAGCGATTCCGCAGGTTCCCAATAAAATTCATAGTCATTTTCTAAGCTCTCTGTTTCTCTCAACGCCATTCGCTCTCCAATCAATATCTCTTGATTTTCTCCCAATTCAATAGCAAAATTAGGCGGCTCTTCTATCACTAATTGCTCTTCCATAATACAGTCGTTGTTATCTACAACAAACAAGGTATACTGGCCAGCTGCCAACTCCGAATAATCTTTTTTTCCTTTTAGCTTAGAGCCTCCTAAAGAATACTTAAAGGGCAAAGCTCCATTATCATTAGGTTCAATTTCCAATTCACCATCGGAGAAGTCAGGGCAAGTCGGATGTTTAATCTTTAATTTTGGTGCTATAGGTGGTGGTGTTTTCAAATTTACCTCTGTACTTGCTACACAACCAGAAATATCAAAAACTGTAACTGAATATTTACCTTGTTTCAACTGATTAACAGCCCATTGCTTAGGTAATTCTGGGTCGCTCCATTCATAAAAATACTGGACACTTATACCTCCTGTAGCATTAATGGTAATAGCCCCATCTTCAATTGTTGGACAGGACGGATCTTTTTGTTTTTCTACCGTTATTTCTATGGGCGGAACTCCTTCAACCACAAAATTAGAAACCTCGGTACAACCGCTTCCATAGGTCAGCGTAACTTGGTAATTACCAATTCTCGCACCCTCCAAAATATTGCCTTTATGCCCATTGGACCATTCAAATGAATAAGGGACATTAGGTTTTAATCCATTCACTACTAAGTGCACAAATGCTCCATTAGGATTATTACAATGTACATCCTGTTTAGAAGGAATAATTGTAATCTCTTCTGGCAAATCAACTGTAAATGTATGTCGGAGTGTATCAAAAGCAGCGTCTACTAAAAATAAACTATGTGTACCATCTATTAGATTACCTGGTGTAACAAATTGATCGCCAACTTCCCACAAGGTGTCCAAAAAATAATGACTATACCCTTCTTTATCCACCATTCGAACAACAGCATGAAGCGGGGCAGTACCATTCACGAAAGTTAAAACGCCTTGAGTCGAATCTCCATAACAATTAACTTCATCAAAATGCCAGTCAAATTCTAAATGACAATTTGTTAATTCGTTAGTTCGAATAGTCCCTGTATAGGCGTTTTTTATCCCATTTCCTAAAATAGCAAAGTGATTTCCGATATTGGCATTTCTAGAATTAGGTGGCATAAAAGGATCTGTGTCTGGATCTATAATCTGAACATCTCCTGGACAGTCGATTGTATTTAGAAAAGAAAAAAGAGGCAATTCTATCGCCACCTCATAGGCAAGATCTGTTAATGGCCTTAACAAATTAAAGATTAAATAATCAAACTCAGGTGCTTCTGAAGGAGAACTCAGCCTTGTGTCTAATTCCCATACACCATTAATTGAAACAATATCTTCTGACTCAATCAGAAAAGTGCCAGTTGGTACTTTCAAGGTAACAACAGCAGTATTTGTATAACTTTTCGGAGGTTCCCATGCTTTTTCAGGCACAACAGAGACGACAAACGTTCCCTTGGTGTCCATCTCTACTATTTTTCCTCTGACTTGCGCAAAAACAGTATGGCTACTCCACAAGCTTACGATAAGCAGTATTGCAGAAACCTTCCATCCTATAATATGTAGATTAAACTTATTCAATTTGTTCTAGTCATGTAGAGATTTTACAGACCAAGCAAGTTGTATCAGTATTTAGGTAACGATAAAAAATCACCCCATCCTTACGGACAGCTTTTTTCATCGTACTTAGCAAGTAACTTAATAAGAAACACTTAGGAATGAAAGAATAATAAATGTTACTTTTTGGCTTAGTCATTTTTCTGTCTTAGCATTTTAAAAAACTAGTGCATAGCTGGGCTACGGACTCTTTTTTTGGAAGGCTAAGACTGGAAAAGGGCAAGCCAAAAAGTAATAGTTATTGTTTTTTCATTCCTTAGACAAATAAAAAACAGAAAAATGGAATGCTTGTTACAATAAATAAATTTATTTTATTCTAAACAAATTACAACCTACCTGTTTTCTACGTCCTATCTTCTTTTAAAAGTTAAAATGTTTTAATCTAGAGTTGTTGCAAAACAATTCTAGTGATAACTGACCTCTTACTTTGTCTTCTCTGGGATCAATAATTTTGGATATATTCGAAAACTAGCTTAAGTAAAGAATGACGAAAGAATAAACTTATAGTCATTTTCCTAAATCACTTTCCCTGTGTGGAGCGTGACCTCAAGCTAATTTAATTTATCTTGACTTCAAGCATTAATACATCGTTGCTAATGTATATAATGACTTTATTCATATTCTACAAAAAAGCAGCGACTATAAATAAAGGATTTACCTAAAAAAACTTTTGAGTAGCGTGACTTACTATACTGTAACAGAAATTTCCTTATTTTTTGAATCTGCGCTTTCTGAACCTTTCGGCGAGCGTTTTGAGGAGAGCTAAGGTTCGGAAAGCTTAACTTTCAGAACTTCTGCCTCTCTCAAAACCAACTCCGAAAAGTTCCGAAAGTGGAGATCGTAAACTATAAATAAATTTTTGTTACGCTGTACTTACTTAGGAACGCTGTAAGAATAAATATTACTTTTTGGGGCTTAGTTATTCCCTCCCGCTTCTGTCAGCGGGCTGATTTCTGTCTTAGTTTTAAAAAAAATAATCCATAGCTGGAGCTACGATCTCTTTTTTCAGAATACTAAGACTAGAAAAGGGTAAGCCTAAAGGTAACAATTATTATTATTCATTCCTTATAAGCGCTTTAGGAATGAAAAAACAATAACTATTACTTTGTGGCCTGCCCTTTTCCAGTCTTAGCTTTTCAAAAAAAGAGTCCGTAGCCCAGCTATGCACTATTTTTTTGAAAAGCTAAGACAGAAAAATGGCTATCCCAAAAAGTAACATTTATTATTCTTTCATTCCTTAGTCCTGTCAACCTCTGGTTGAGGCGATGGCTAAAGTCCAAATCATTTTAAATGGACAAAGGTTGCTAAACTGGGTGATAGTAAAAGTTATTCTCCCATTTGGAGGGGGGCAGTTTTATATCAACAATACCTGCCTATAACTTTTCATACTTTAAATCGGAAGGGTTTTTAATCCCTATTGGATAGGTAATGGAAAATAATACCACAAAGGTATTAAAAAAACAAGTTTATATTTTATAAAATATGTTATATTCTCTTTCTCCTCTAATAAATTTGGCCAAATAGTGGCGCATCAAAGGTTGAATACGAGATTGACTTGTCTTAATTTAAGTGAAACAGGAATGGTAAATCTAGGAGTACTTGTTCCTATAAAAATAGGTGAAAGTAGTACGTTTTGCTCTATTTATCCTGTAACAATATTAGCCTTGCTTTTCCTTTTATACTCCATTTATTAACATAATAAGAGAAATAATAGGAATGACAATTACAATTATACGATACAAGAACCTTGCTAAAAATTTAAGAACAAAAAATATTTTTTCTACTTTTTTAAATTGGTCTGCTTATTGCAAAGATTTATATATATAAAAATGCATAATTAACCTGTCTTAGTCTTATACCAATTTAGCAAATATATCATTTCTTAACACTCTTCATCTTACAACCTTTACACTCTAAGTATAAAACAATAGTAATTTTTCTTAAAAAAACTACAAAAGGTAATGCTGTCATCAAAAAGTAGACACATACATAGCCAAATATACTAATTTTTGGGTTTCAACGGCGTTTTTTAACATTTACACACCCAAGTGCAAGCCTATTTGCATTCCTAAGAATGAATGATTCCATGAACAACAAAATACTCCTATTCTCTTTCTTCCTTCTAAGCTATACGACTTCGTTAGTTGCTGCTATATCTACCAATTATCTAAAGTTAGATGGAGATTCAACAAATTGCATCCTTTTCTTTGAGTTAGATCAAGTCGAAAACGGAGATTATACGGTATCCGTTATTTCTGATACTACTTGGACTTTTCCTCGAAATATTGTCAGTACTGCCCAAGTAACCATCAAGGTCCCTACTGGTGGTTTCTTAGTCGGCGATATCCAAGATCTGATTAACGGCGTTGCCTTCTTTAAGACAGGAAGAGATAATGCCCCTATTGAGAATCCTACTTTCGATTACATCTCTTTTAGTTTAGGTAGTCAGGGCACTTCCAGAATTACCTTTGAGAAAGGCATGAAAGTCCCTCTTTTTTCCTTTAATAATACGGGCACCTGTCCTGATGGTACAGTTACCTTAATGGATAATTTCACAGATCCATTTTATCCTCCTAATAGTAAACAATCTAATGCTGGTCAACAAATGACCGTTTCTGGTTTTGGCGCTCCAGATTTACCTGTTGGCATACGAGGAAATGGTATCTCTTGTAATCCTATGGATACAATGACTACAACTCCACCTGTGGATACGATGACTACAACTCCACCTATGGATACAATGACTACAACTCCACCTGTGGATACGATGACTACAACTCCACCTGTGGATACGATGACCACAAATCCACCTGTGGATACTATGACTACAAATCCACCTGTGGATACTATGACTACAACGCCGCCTGTGGATACTATGACTACAACGCCGCCTGTGGATACTATGACTACAACGCCGCCTGTGGATACTATGACCACAACGCCGCCTGTGGATACTATGACCACAACGCCGCCTGTGGATACTATGACCACAACGCCGCCTGTGGATACTATGACTACAACGCCGCCTGTGGATACTATGACCACAACGCCGCCTGTGGATACTATGACCACAACGCCGCCTGTGGATACTATGAGTGCCACACCACCTATTATGAATTCAGGATTGAGCACTCAAATAGCAGTACAAAACATAAGTTGTAAAGATGCAGAAGATGGGATTATTATATTAAAAACAACTAATGGACAGCCTCCATACACCTTTCAATGGAATACGGGAGCAACTACTTCTAATTTGGAAAATCTAGCCCCAGGCACCTATACTGTCACCATAACCGATCAAACAGGGTTCTCCATAGAGCAAAGTGCCAGTATAACTGAAGCGGATATTTTAACTATAGTATTCTCTAAATCCAATGTCACTCAAGCAGGTGCAACAGATGGAAGAATCAGAGCAATAATAACTGGCGGTGCTGCTCCATATACCTACTCATGGAACAACGGCGTTACAGTAAATGCTCTAGAAAATTTAGGAGAAGGAACCTATAGCTTAATCGTAGCAGATGCTTTGGGTTGTGTAACAGAAAAAAGTACTACTATTATTGACCAATCTCAATGTGAAACAATTAATGTAGCCTTGGATCTAAAACCTGCTAGTTGCGCAGGCGATAATAACGGAGAGGTAATGGTCACACCTAATGGAGGTACAGCTCCTTATGAATATGCTTGGGAAATAGGCGCAAACAAGAATGTGATCACCAATATCCCCTCTGGAAATTATATGGTTACTGTAACTGACAATATTGGTTGTACAATGGCTGTCAGTACGATGCTTCAAGACCCACCTGTCCTTACAATCAATTTAACTACAGTTAATGGAAACGGTAATAATGATGCTAGTATCACTTCTGAGGTAACGGGAGGAATGCGCCCTTACGGCTATCAATGGAGCAATGGCGCTACTACCAATAATATTACTAATTTAGCTGGAGGTACTTATGCATTGACACTAACAGATGGCCTTGGTTGTGAGACGGTTGTTCACGAAGTAATCAATGGTGCAACTTCTAGTTGTTCTATAGTAGCCTTAGCTGGTGTTGATCATCAGATGGTAATGGATCAAATCGCTTGTGATGAAAAAGGGACTATCTGTCTACCTATTCCAAAAGATAGCATGATTCATTATAGCATTTTCTTGAATGGAGAGGACTATTCTAGTAATCTAAAGGGATGCCAATTTGAAACGTATTATGTCTACTCTTACGCTTTTTTTCCAGGAAGAACCACTTCGGGCAATTATACGCTTAGAGAATGGATGATTAATGATTCTACTTATACGGGCTCTTTCTCTTCGATTTCTGATTTGGTGAATTCTATGAATACATGGGACCCTCAAGGGAACTGGATCAATCTTGCCGATGTAGCTATTATTCAAGGAGGAAATCCAAATAATACGTATGGTGCTATGGTGCTAGTGGATGGAGGGATTTCTACCATTCTAGATGCTAG
This sequence comes from Caprella mutica, assembly GCA_947561585.1. Lineage (NCBI taxonomy): Eukaryota > Metazoa > Arthropoda > Malacostraca > Amphipoda > Caprellidae > Caprella > Caprella mutica. The sequence goes on along the minus strand of CANNZV010003829.1, from coordinate 96,033 downwards.
TTCAAATGAAACACCTACAGGAACAGAAATCACGTTCAAACCAGGCATCCATGAATTAATATTGATTGAAAATAGAACGACTTGCTCAGATACCATTGCTATCAACTTACCTTGCGCTGGAGAAAGCAGAGATAGTATTATCAATATAACCATCGCAGAAGGTGCCCAATTACCAATATGCCTAGCAGCAAGCATAGGAGATGGATTCCAAATAAGCGACAATACTTGTCCTGATGAATCAGGAACCGCAGTTATTATTAACTACAATGCAATTACAGGCTGTATAGAGATATTTGGGTTGATGGCTGGCACAGAACAAGCTTGCTATCAAGTTACAACAGCTTCAGGCCTTGTTATTAATTTACGCTTAAATATCAATGTACAAGCTAATACCATTGAATGCATCACATTAGACAGAGATACCTTGTTTGCTTTTGCACCAAGTTGTGATCCTATTCAAGCTTGTTTAGCGCTTCCATTTAGTCTGCTGTCTACAGCCAATATCACCCTTAATGGTGCCGCTTATACAGGAACGATCAATACTTGTAGTTCCAATGGGGTTCTACTAACTTTCGAGAACGCAGGGCCGCAACAATTACGTATTGAATATGGAGAAAGTTGTGTTTTGGATCTCGTGGTAATCATTGGTTGTGATGAAGATAGAGTTATTGAAGAAACCATTGATATAGATAGAATAGATGTAGTTTGTTTAACCTTACCTGGACTATTGGGTATTTATACAAGTGTAGAAAATATCTGCCCAGAAAAAGGGAATAAGCATGTCCTTTTTGAGCCTTTATCTAACTCTGGTTGTATTAGCTATACTAGTTTAAGTATTGGCTCCGACACTGCTTGCATAAAAGCTTGTGATATTTTCGGCTTCTGTGATACCGTCACTATTATTTATCATGTGGAAGATTTAACAGGAACGCCACCTCCTATATTTCAAGCAGTAAATGATTCTACCAGCATTCGCTTGAATGGCTCGGCAGTATTAGATGTATTAGCCAATGATACTTATCGATCTTTAGATACTTTTTACCTAGTTAATGAACCTGCTACTGGTCAGCTGTTCTTAAATCCTGATGACACCTATACTTATATTGCTCAAACAGGTTCTTGTAATGATGACGAACCTGTTACTTTTAACTATGCTATCTGCGAAAATACTGTTTGTGATACTGCAACTGTTTCTATTTATATTAGTTGTTCTGTCAATAGCGAGTTAGTTGTCTATAATGCACTCTCTCCTAATGATGATGGTGTCAATGATAGTTTCCGTATTGATGGTATTGAAAATTATCCTTCCAATTCTGTTCAGATATTTAATAGATGGGGGAATCGAGTGTTCAGTCAAGATGGGTATAAAAACGAATGGGATGGTACTTGGGACAATCGAAAGGTTTTACCAGATGGCACTTATTTTTATCGCCTTGATCTAGGAGATGGCTCTCAGCCTTTGAGTGGCTTTTTGGAAATAAGAAGGTAGGTGAAATAGGTAATAGGTAAGAAGTAATAAGTAATAAATAATAAGTATTTGAGGTTTAATTAAATGTTGACCAAGTTAGGTCTACATTAAATGAACCACTTATTACGTCTTACCTACTACCTATTACCTACATTAAAACGTCTTAGTCATTCGTTCTGGCACTGCCAATATAAAATCTGCTTTTCCTTGATTTTCCTTTAGTAAATTCTTAATACTTTCCTGATAGACAGAGGAGATCGTGACCACTTTTAAGTTAGGTCGTTCTTGTTGAAGATACCATAGAATCCCTTCATAGTTATCGGAGTGATAGGCGCCATTAAAATGGATAAACAGTTGGCCTTTTTGGTAGTTTTTTAGAATAAAGTGCGCCATCGTGGCATCTTTTATTGCTTGTGCTTTTGGAAAATTTTCTCCACTATGTCCGCCCATACTCATTTCCAACATTGCCTTATACCCTGGTAGATTAATATCAAACGGCATAGGTAGCGGCGCTATCCATTGCAGCTCTTCTTGAGGCAATTGTTCTAATTGTTCGATCCCTTCTCTAAATACAATCCGAGCATATCTACGAGGCACATTTGTCGCTATAACAGGTAATTGGTTTGCTTTCGCAAAATCCACTATGGGCGCATAATCTGTCTTATAATTATTCCACAATCTCGCAAGGCTATCCAATTGAGTTGCATCAATTTTATTAGTCATGTAATCCTCCACAACTGACTGATTATCCGTTTCCAGCATTTCAAATCCTAAGGCCAAGGTCCGATATTTTTTTAAATCATGGACTAGTTCTAATTGTAACCAATGTCCTATGGGGTTATTATGTAATTCACCAAACAATACAATATCAGCCTTTTTGCAAGATTTGATTAATTTCTTATAATGGGTAGTTTTTGCCTTTTTATTAAATAATTGATAGGCGGGTTTGTGTTGGGCAGACATAGATAAGGATATAAATAATAGTAATAAAAGGAAAAAGAGATTCTTCATAAAGAGCGCTGTTATTAGAAATAATTAAGCATAAATATACATTTTTGACCAGTAAACTGTAGTTTTGAATGATGAAATCAGAACTATTATCGAATATGCTTTTATCTGTCATTCATTGGAATCCAAATCCTGAGATCTTTAGAATAGGAAGCATTGCTCCATTATGGTATAGCATGGGCTTTTTAGTCGGTTTTGGAATCGGTTATTATATTGTGTTCAAAATCTTTAAAAGAGATGGTGCGGATGTAGAAACACTAGATCAATTATTACTTGCCCTGATGCTAGGCACCGTATTTGGCGCAAGATTAGGTCATTGCATTTTTTATGATTGGGCCTATTATAGTACTCATTTAATAGAGATTTTATTACCCATTCAATTAGAACCAGAATTGCATTTTACTGGATTTCGAGGTTTGGCCAGCCATGGAGGAGCAATTGGCGTTTTAATCGCCCAATGGTGGTATTGCAAAAAGATCTTAAAAAAACCATTAATGTGGTTATTAGATAGAATTGGCTACCCCGTAATACTTGTGGGGGCGTTTATTCGGATGGGAAATCTCATGAATTCAGAAATCATTGGCAACCCAACAGATGTATCTTGGGCCTTTGTTTTCGAGCAAGTGGATCAAATCCCAAGACATCCCTCTCAACTATATGAGGCGATCTGTTATTTACTGATATTTGGACTGCTACACTTTTTATATTGGAAGACAGACATTCGACATAAAGCGGGTCGACTGTTCGGCGTATTTACTACTGTATTATGGAGTACCAGATTTTTGTTAGAATATTTTAAACGAGATATGGGGGGAATTGAAAACCTATTGGGTATTTTTAGTACGGGGCAATGGTTGAGTTTACCATTGATAATACTGGGTTTGTATTTCTTACTCCGCCCTTTACCTAAAGTATAAAGCTTAGGCCTAATTAAAAATAGCCGTATTTTCTAAAAATACGGCTATTTTTAAACGAGGCAACACGATACCATCTACTAGCAAAGATAGTAACAATAGACGTCGAGTTCACCTCTAGCTACTAGGCACTTCTCTACCACTAATGGCTATCTTTTCTCCATCCTTTTTTTCGTTCGTAAAAGTAGGCTCTGCATCGAATAATTTTAATAAATCTCCTACTGTTGTTTTTAGATCTGCACGATCAATGATAAAATCTAGAAACCCATGTTCTAGTAAAAATTCAGCACGTTGAAAGCCTTCAGGTAAGTCCTTTTTAATCGTTTCTTTAATCACTCTAGGTCCAGCAAAAGCAATTAAGGCTTTTGGTTCGGAGAAATTAATATCCCCCAACATCGCGTAAGAAGCAGTCACTCCACCTGTTGTAGGATCCGTCAAAAAGGAAAGGTAGGGTAATTTGGCTTTAGCCAACAAAGTCAACTTAGCAGATGTTTTAGCCATTTGCATCAAGGAAAAAGCAGACTCCATCATCCTTGCTCCACCTGATTTAGAAATAATCATCAAGGGCAATCGGTGCTTGATGCAGTAGTCAATCGCTAAAGAAATCTTTTCTCCTACAACGGAGCCCATGGATCCCCCTATAAACCGAAAATCCATCGCTGCTACAACTAAAGGTTTTGTATCCACTTTTCCTACGGCTACCGTAATAGCATCTGTTAAGTTTGTTTTTTCTTTAGCTGATTTCAACCGTTGATGATAGGGTTTCAAATCTGTAAATTCTAAAAAATCTTTAGCTACTAGATTTCCAAAAAGCTCCGAATATTGATCCTCATCAAAAAGTAATTCAAAATAATCTGCTGACCCAATGCGTACATGATGATTGCAATTTGGACATTTGAGAAAGTTTTCTTTTACATCCTTCTGGGTATTTGTCACCTTACACTCATCACAATGATACCATAAGCCTTCCGGTGTCTCCATTTTCTGCTTCGTGGCAGTCGTAATACCCTCTGTTAAACGCTTAAACCATCCCATAAAGTAAGTGTTTTATGCCTCGTTTCTAAATCAAAAAGTTAGATTGATCCACATAGATAGGCCATTAAAATTGCTTCCTGTTTCCGTTTGTGAACCCTTCTATTTCCTATAGCGAACCCAAAAGTAGGCATCTACTATAAATTATTAAAATTATTCAATTTATAATTGGAATAAAATTTCTCAAAAATGACAATATCAAATTATTCAAGGGGCTATATACTTGCCATTAAATAGGCTAAATGAATAAACTATTCAACAATTCCCCTTATGGTAGTCACTATTTCAGTCTCTTATTTGCTTAATTCCAAGCACTTAGAGCTTGTCTAAAAGGGCACCTTTCTAAAACTTGTACGAACCTGGCTGCGTGCCTTGGCAGGCCAGGCTGATTATTAAGATTTTAAGGCAAATTCAAGGCAAGCTCCTAAGATATTGGTTATCAGCAGATAGAAAGTTAGACAAGCTCAAAGCTAAGAAATGGTCCATTCATCAAGATACAGCATAAAATATTAAATATCTTATTCAAAACAATAATATTACAGATTATCCCTTAGATTTGAGTATATTCAATTCTTAAGCTGGCCTTTAGGTAGATAAGTAATCGGACAAAAATAAGCTACCTTTTTATTTTTTGATTGTATGATTGCAAAATTGTGTGATTGTATATGTGACATGCACAATCATACAATCACACAATCTTGCAATCATTTAAAGTTGTTAGCTTATTTTTGTCACACTACTTAGTTAGACAAAATTGCCTGATGATTAGATTATTTGATGATTACATAGATAACATTGATAGTCAACAATCTAATCATTTTATCCATTTACTTACTTAACAAACGACTAGATGGACTTTATTTCCAGAAAAATATTTTTTATTGATCGTTCCTAATCTTTGGAATGACGAAATAATAACTGTCTCAACTTGGCTTGCCCTTTTCCAGTCTTAGAAAGCCAAAAAAAGAGTCCATAGCCCTGCTATGCACTAGTTTTTTGGCTTCCTAAGACAGAACCTGCCTGCCAAGGCACGCAGGCAGGAAACGACTAACCCAACTTGTAACATTTATTATCTCCTCATTCCTTTACCGAACACACAATAGGCATTGGATATTTTCTACTAAGTAATCGGACATATTTATTTGGCACATAATGGCTGGATGCCTGTATTTTAAATTATTGGCTGTCAACGTCTACATGCAGCCATCAAACAATCTAACAATTTTGCCCGACCACTTATACAGGCTGACCGTTAATAGATTTGAGTCATACGTAGCCACCAAATTTATTCGAGCTGTACAGAAAAAACTACGGAGTAGTTGAACGTGAATAACCTCGGATGCAATCCGAGGGAACCCAAAATACTCCCTCATATGTGGCAACTACGGAGTAGTTGAACAATGGGTAATAGTTGACAGCCTTCCCGTTCAACTACTCCGTAGTTTTTCTGTACAGCTCGAATTTATTTGGTAGGCTCTGAATAACTTCTTGATAATTAGTACTTTGAACCTACCAAATAAACCTGCTCGTTCGTGCCATGCAGGCGGGTTTGGTGGTTACGAAAAACGTATTAACGGACAGCCTGTTATAGGACTTGTTTTGCAATAACCTCTACTACTCAATTTGATTTGTTTTACATTCACTAAATTTAAAAACACAGCTAATGAAAAACCTATTTAATTATTTGAAAACTAGTTTATGCTTATGTATATTCCTTACAGCCTGTGTATCGCAAGGCCCTACAATAACTGACACGACACAACACAAATGCCGACAATACCTGACAAAGAAATTACCGCACCAACACTTTCTGACACCGTTATTCCTGTAGACGAAAGAGTTAGATAGGAACATTGCCAAATGGTTAAAATATTATATCCAAAAAACGGCAAACCTGAAAATAGAGCAGAGCTGCGCCTCGCTGTTGCAGCAGGTTCTATGCAGGAAGACGAAGACCAATTAGGGCTTGCCCATTTGTGGAACACATGGCTTTTAATGGGAGTGCCAACTTTGAAAAAAATGACTGGTCGACTACTTAGAGTCTGTGGGGCTAAGTTTGGTCCTGATTTAAATGCCTATACTAGCTTTGATGAAACGGTATATATGCTTCAAATTCGCACCGATGACCAGGAGCAGATGTTAAAAGGCTTACTGGTTTTAGAAGATTGGGCTGGTGCAATTACTTTTGATGACGAAGAGGTAGATAAGGAAAGAGGGGTCGTGGAATCAGAATGGCGTACACGCTTGAGTCCTGACCAACGGATGCAACAAAAGTATTTTCCAGTAATGTACAAGGATTCTCGCTATGCAGAACGATTGCCAATTGGTGATCCAGATATTATTAATAATGCATCTTATGAAACAGTAAAGCGATTTTACAAAGATTGGTATCGACCAGATTTGATGGCCGTTGTCGCCGTAGGTGATTTTGAGATAGACCAAATAGAAGCGGAGATTAAAACCCGTTTTAGCAAATTGACGAATCCTGAAACGCCTAGAGTTAAAGAAGCATACACCGTACCACCGCATCCTGAAACACTCGTGTCTATATGTTCAGATAAGGAAGCTTCTTTTACGAGATTACGTGTAGAATACAAGCATAAGAGTAAAGAGGTCACTTCTCTTGCTGATTTCAGAAAACAAATAACCTACAATTTATACAATGGGATGTTGAATGATCGCTTGGATGAATTGGCGCAAAGCCCAGAGCCACCATTTACTTTTTCTTATTCTGGCTTTGGCAAAATGTGGGCGATATTTCTACCTATACAGCCTATGCTTTTGTCCGGAAGGAGGCACACAACAGGGTTTAGAGGCGGTACTGACAGAAAACGAGCGAGTCCTACAGCATGGATTTACAGCATCAGAACTAGCACGTGCGAAATTAAAGACCATCAAATCTGTAGAACGTGCCGTCAAAGAAATGGACAAAACCGAATCGAAAAGATTGGTGATGAAGTATGTCTACCATTATTTACAAGACAATCCATTCCAAGTCCCAATCAACGTCTAGCTATCTATGAACAATTGCTACCAACAATCGAATTATCTGAGGTCAATGCGCTAGCAAAAGAATGGATTACGGAGGAGAACAGAGTAGTCATAATAACAGGTCCTGAAAAGGAAGAGAGTCCATTACCTTCAGAAATGAAGTGCTTAGCCTATTAGACAATGTTAGTCAAAAAGAAATCACGCCTTATGTTGATAAAGTTTCTGATGAACCTTATTGGCAACAGCCTTAGCTCCAATTGCCATAACAGAAGAAGTAGCTTTGGAGGAAATAGCCGCAACAGAGTTACACTTAGCCAATGGTATTCGAATTGTTTTAAAACAAACAGACTTTAAAAATGACCAAATCATCATGCGCTCTTTTAGTCCTGGTGGCACTTCTCTTTATAGCGATGAAGATTACCCTAGTGCATCCAATGCGGCGAGCATAATTAATGAATCAGGCATTGGCAATTTTGAACTCAGTCAGCTACAGAAAAAATTGGCTGGAAAAAAAGTAAGCGTTTCTCCTTCTATTGGAGGTAGATACGAATATATGAATGGCAGTTGTTCTCCTGATGATATTCAAACTATGTTTGAATTGGTGTATTTATATTTTACCGCACCTAGAAAAGATGCGAACGTCCTACAATCTTTTGTGACGAAGCAAAAGTCGATTTATAAAAATCTTTTTTCTAATCCACAATACTATTTTTCAGATCAAACCTATAAAATAAAATATAACAATCATCCAAGAGTCGGTTGGCCAACAGAAGAAAAATTAGACCAAATTGATTTAGACAAAGTGATGCGTATCTATAAAGATAGGTTTGCAGATGCAAGCGATTTCACTTTCTTCTTTGTGGGTAATTTTGATATGGAAACGATCAAACCGCTGTTAGCTACTTATCTTGGAAATCTTCCTTCTACCAATCGACAAGAAATTTGGAAAGACCTAGATATTGACTTAATCCCTGGCAACATTAAAAAGGATTTGGTCAAAGGAGCAGCACCAAAAGCTTTGATCGATGTAACTTATCATGGAAAATATGAAGGAGAGACGATAGAAGATCAAGTGAAATTTTATATGATGATCGATTTATTGAGAATAAAAATGCGAGAGTCCATGCGGGAAGATAAAGGAGGTGTATATGGTGTGCGAGTAGGTGGGAACATTTCTAAATACCCAGAACCAACTTATTCCATCAATATTTCTTTTAATTCAGAACCTGAAAAAGCGGAAGAACTAATCAAAACAGCCATGAATGATTTAGAGAATGTTCGCAAAACAGGAGCAGAAGAAAAAGATTTAACGAAGGTAAGAGAAACCTTAACACAAAGCCGGATCAAAGACCTTAAAGAAAATAGTTGGTGGATGAATAAAATGATTGGCACTTATCAAAATGATCAGCAGGATTTCAAATATTATGAATTAGCCCCATTTCAAGAAATGATTAATGGTATTCAATCCACGGATATGCAATCGGCGGTACAACAATATTTTGATGATAAAAATCGGATAGAGATTGTGATGATGCCTGAGCCAGCGGAGAGTAACTAGTTGCGGGTTGGCGGGTTGACCTCAACCCGCCAACTCATAACCTTCACATTTTCCCCCTTAAACATTGCGTAAACACTCACTTTCAATTAGCTTTGTCCTCAAGTACAATATCGGGTACTAATTGATTGCCTTTAGGCCCGAAATTCCTAATTGAAATTTCCTGAAAAATATGTTAAGTAATCTAGATAATCTTACTGCAGAAGAAAAGCATTTAGTCATGAATGCCCTGCCGCTCATTACCGTATTAATTGCCGCTGCTGATGGAAAGGTGGATGAAAGCGAAACTGGTTGGGCCAGTAAATTAACAGATATGCGTAGTTATTCCCACGAAGAAGAACTACAAGAATATTATGAAGCTATTAGCACTAATTTTGACCAAGAAGTACGCATGCTGGTTAAAGGCCTACCTACTAATACAAAGGACGCTATTCCAGCTTTATCTGCTGTACTTGCTGGGATGAATGAGGTATTACCCAAATTACCTCCTCAATTAGCGGCTATATTTTTGAAAAGTATGAAAACTTTTGCAAAGCATATCGCCCGTGCTTCTGGTGGTTTTTTAAGAATGGCTAGCATCAGCAAAGAAGAGCAGGAATTAATTGAGTTGCCAATGATCACTTTTGTTCCTCAAATAGAAGAAGATACTACTGAAGCAGAAGATTAATGATTGTATAGCTAAACAACTTAAGCAGAGATCGCAGAGGTTTATCATAGAGCACTTACCTTTGCGATCTCTATGTTTATTATTTTTATGCCATAGTTATTTTCCTCTTACTATTTTTTTAATAAAATACTCAATTCTTCTGCCCCTTCTTTTCCTGTTTGATATTCAAAAAGCACTTGTGCCTGTTCATAATAAGGTGCTCGTTCTTCCAATTTTTTTTCAATAAACACCGCTAATTCAGTTGTAGATTTTCCAGCCAATAAAGGTCGATTTGCTGTTTCCGACTGTAATCGCTCCACCAAAATGGTCGTAGTAGTTTTTAAATAAACCGTTTGCCCATTTACATCCATCCATTCCATGTTGTCATAAAAACAAGGACAACCTCCGCCAGTTGCGATAATTGTGTTTTCAAAATCTCCACTAGCGTGAGATAATCTCTTTCTAATTGCCGAAATAAGCGCTCTCCTCCTTCCTTAAAAATTTGAGAGATAGTTTTGCCTTCTTTCGCTTCTAAGTAAGCGTCCATATCTACAAAATCATATGCAACCGTTCGGCTAACCGCTTGCCTATATAACTTTTACCACAGCCATAAAGCCGATTAAATAAATATTTTGTGCTTTTTTCTCTGACATAGTAATTTTTTCTTATACCAAAAGTAGTAATATTTCAATAAGTTTCCCTACTCTTGGCGCTTGCCCTAACAGCAGGGAAGGCGCAACTGTCACTAAAGACGAAAACTAGTCGCTAAAGCCCCATTAATCTTTCCTTTTAAAAAGGAAAAAAGCTACATTTGCAAACAAATTTTATAGAGGACTTAATTCCTCCAATAATAGATCAAAATAATGAACCTACTAAGAAATACTACAGGAATACCTATTCTGCAATTAAGTTTATTCGCAAGTATCTTTCTATTACTAGCTTGCCAACCAGCAAGTACTGCTCAAGAAAAACAGTACAAGCGATAAAAGTAGACAATGGGAGTATTAGCAATGCCGCTATCATCAAAAATCCTGTAACAGCCGATCAACCTATAGATTCGGTCAATGTAGCACAAATGACCTTCGAAGAACCTAAATATAAATATGGCGAAGTGGAAGCAGGAACGATTGTGAGCCATAGTTTTAAATTTACAAATACAGGTAAAGCACCATTGATTATTAGTGAATGTAAATCTACCTGTGGTTGTACTGTGCCAGAATGGCCAAAAGAACCTATTCCTGTAGGAGGAGAAGGGGTTATTCATGTACAATTTGATACCAAAGGCAAAAAGCAATATAATAATAAACCTATATTTATCACCGCTAATACCCATCCCGCAGAAACAAAAATATTTTTAATAGGGAGAGTAAAAGAGAAATAGAAGGGATTAGCGATTATTGAGGTTATTATAAATAAATTTTAAACTAAATATCTATGTTATTTTTACAAGCAGCTCCTAGTCCACTCATTCAATATGGTCCACTATTATTGATATTCTTGGTTTTTTACTTTTTCATTTTGCGACCACAATCACAAAAACAGAAGAAACAGGATACGTTTCTAAATGATTTGGAAAAAGGAATGGACGTAGTAACAACTAGCGGTATGTTAGGAAAAATCACTAAAATCGAAGATAGTATTATCACGTTAGAGGTGGGTAATAAGTCTTACATTCGAGTAACTAAAGGCGCTATCTCTAGTGAATTAACTTCGGAAGTATATACAAAAAAGAAAGAAGATTAGAGGAGAATGTGGGTTTTCTTATCGGACGACAAGGAGTCAGTCATCCGCCAAGAAAGTCTTCGTCAAGAGTGACTATTCCCAGTCGGATGACTATCGTCATCCGACTGGGAATAGTCCCCTAAAGTGTTTTCAAAAAAGCCACCAACTGTTCCATAGCTTTGCCTCTATGGCTGATACTATTTTTGATCGTAGCGGATAATTCTGCAAAAGACTTATCATAACCTAGTGGTTGAAATATTGGATCATAACCAAAACCAGCACCTCCACGTCGACTTCTTAAAATAGCCCCTTTACAAATACCTTCAAAAGTGTATTCTTTTCCATCTAGCACTAGTGCAATAACAGTTTTAAAGTGAGCTGCTCGATTCATTTTGCCTGTTAATTCCTCTAAAACCCTCTCCATATTAGCATCTGCATCTCTCTCAGGGCCACCATACATGGCCGTATCAACACCTGGCGCACCGTCAAGCACCTCTATTTCTAAACCTGTATCTTCTGAAAAACAATTGACATTATATTTTTCTGCTACATAGCGAGCCTTTTGCAAAGCATTTCCAGCGATCGTACCACTTGTCTCTGGTACCTCTTCCGTCACGCCAATATCTCGCATGCTAATAATCTCCATGCTTCCACCAAGAATCTGACTAACTTCTTTAATTTTATTGGGATTGCCTGTGGCAAATACTAAAGGTTGTTTCATTGTTTAATTTGTTGAGTCCACTCTAAAAAGTCAAAATTGAACACGGAGACACAGAGACACAGAGACACAGAGTTTTAAGATGTATAAAAAATAATTCTTAAATTTTTATACATCTAAATATGTGCTTTATGTGCCTATGCGCTTATAAATTTGTGTTTTTAGAGTAGGCTCATTTGTTTATGCGTTTATTTGCTAGACTTGTAAACAAATAAACCAGTATTCACGGTCGAATTACCATCAGTCGTTTAGTGGCAATAGACTTGCCTTCCTCATTCACTAGACTATATAAGTAAGTTCCTTTTCGCAATTTAGAAACATTCCATTTGATCGTTCTAAAACCACTTAGATGATATTTTTGAGTCATCATAGGCATCCCTAGTATATTAAAAATTTTCAAAGTATAGCGACCAGGTGGTAAATTAGAAAATTCAAATCGTACATCATTAATAGCAGGATTGGGATGTGCGTAAATATCTGGCTCTCCACTAGTGCTACGCATTGTAGAGGAAGGATCTGTTACAATATATTGGATAGCTGCCGCATTAATACAATCAGGCTTCATTTTCACAACTGCAACGGGCATACTCGTTTCATTACTGTAAAAATGATACGATAATTCCACCTTTTCTTTAGTAAAAAAAGAGGTGTATATTTCGTCTGTTACATCTCTCCAAGGGAAGATGCCCACCTTCACCTCCAATCGAGTTTTAGTCGCTGTAATGCGTCGCTCTCTAAGCACTTCAAAAGAGTTATCTGGTAAAACTAAATGCCCCCAAGCATCTATCTCCTTACTCGTTTCTATAGCACTTACAAAGCGAACAGAATCTGGTAAAATGGGGAGAATATATAAAGAAGTAATCGGTAATTGATTGGCGAGAAATTGACTCGTAAATTGGCCACTTGTATTGGTTATATCGCCATAGGTAATAGGTGTTTTAATACTAGTATAAGCGGGTTCATAAATCGTTTGCACCTCCAATCCTAAACCATAAGGATCCACTCCATCTTTCCCTACTAACTTCAATTCATTTTTATGTAAATGGTAGTAATTTTTAATTCCCGATAAATCTTCAATAACAATATCTCCTTCAGAAAAAGTAGTCTTTTTTCTGTTTTGACTTATTTTTTCAACTACAGTTTTTTTTGAAAAGGCAGACTGTAAATTCATGAAATCCCATTGTTCCCCTTTTTCTGGAAAGATAGCAATGCCTTCTGGCAAATTATCACTTGCTAAGATGACCGTATCTCCAATTTTGGGTAACACTTCATTGTTAATAGTAGGTTGGGCTTGTAAGAAAGGAGTCACAAATAGATAGAAAGATAACAAAGAAAACTTACCGATATAGTGGCTTAATAAAGCTATAAAGATAGGTCTGTTACTGACCTTTCCTATCTCTTTAAGATGTAACAAACCTGCACACTCAGCTGCAGAAGCTATGCTTCCGTCTTTCCTTATTTCATTTAATTGCGGTAAATTAATTCGTTGTAATCTTTTATGCATCATATTTCAATCTATATTCTCTACAAATTTACAATTTTTTAGTACTACCAAGAACCTCCCATCTGCAAAGCCACAAATTTTTGGTATTCCCCACCTTGTTCCAATAATTGATGGTGATTGCCTCTTTCTACTATTTGTCCATCTTTTAGTACAATAATTTCGTCTGCATATTGAATAGTAGATAAACGATGAGCAATAATGATCGTTGTTCGGTCCTTCATTACCTCTTGCAAAGCTGCCTGCACTAATTGCTCCGATTTGGAATCCAAAGCGGAGGTTGCCTCATCTAAGATTAAAATAGGAGGATTCCGCAATATGGCCCTTGCAATAGCAATTCTTTGTCGTTGTCCACCACTTAATTTAGCTCCTCGATCTCCTATATTTTGTTGATAAGCATGTTCCTTCTCCAGTATAAAGTCATGGGCGTTAGCCGTAATAGCCGCTTGCTCTACCCTACTCGCTGTAATAGCTGTTAGGCCGAAAGCAATATTGTTAAAAATGCTATCATTAATAATATTGGTTCTTGAGAAACTACTCCTATTTGAGCCCGAGATCAGCGATGGAAATATGCTTTATATCAATACCATCAATTTCGATACTCCCCTCTGTCACATCATATAATCGTAGTAATAAATCTGCCAAAGTGGTTTTTCCTGAACCTGAGCACCAACAATGGCAACCACCTTACCTTTGGGAATAGTTAGGTCAACATCTTGGATAGCGTAGCGATTAGCATTTGCATACTTATAAGAAACTCCTTTATAACGAATCTTATGCTGAAAGCCCTCTATTTTAACAGGATTTTTAGAACTAGTGATCTCTTGATTGACTGCTAATATTCGATCTATCCTATCGACCGCTGCCATTCCTTTTTGAATATTATAGAAAGCTGCTGAAAAAGCTTTGGTCGGTTGGCTTACATTAAAAAAGCTAATAAAAGGCTAGAAGATTCTGCTTTTAATCTCCTGAAAAGACTAGTCCCGACCCATACCACAACAGCAGGGCAACCATCGAGATACCCAGAAATTCGGATAAGGGAGAAGATAAATCCCTTCGCCACAATAAATTGGTCAGTAAGTCTCGATAACGATTATTTTCTTTTTCAAATTGAGCAGATTGATAGGCTTCTCCGCCAAAGCTCTTTATAATACGCAAGCCTGATAACTTTCTTCTAATTTAGAAATAATGGCACCTAAAGTTTCTTGTACTTTAACCGATTTCTTTTTCAGAGTCTTACCAATTCCTCCAATGATAATGCCTGTAAAAGCATTAAACCAAAACAAATAAAGTTAATTGTGGACTCACATATAACAGAAACATTAGGCTTCCGATTATTACCAAAGGTTCTCTAAATACCGTCACTAATACATTAAAATACTCACTCTACTTCTTGTACATCTGTGGATATTCTCGCAATCAAATCCCTTTGCGGCTTTCGGTCACCATGCCAAATCCATTCGAATCACTTTATCAAACAATTGCTGTCGTATATCTCGAACCATCCATTTCGGACAGGGGCCATAAAATACATAGATAGATAACGAAGAGATTTTTGAAAAGAAATCAAAATAATACCGATACACACATAAATCAATGCCCCGCTCTTTCCATTCTCTACAATAAGACTACTTAATTGAAAATTGGCAAATGCCCGAATACCCTCTAAATTCCAAGAAAAAATGGGTCGTTCATATACAGGCTGTTCTAAACCGAATAAATCTGCAAAAAGGAATAATGGCAGGGGCACTTACCACGGTAAAACTAGCCGTGAGCACATTACATAAAATACTCCAAGCTATTAGACGTTTATATTTTTTGCATAATTTAACAGTCGCCAAAAGCGATTCATGGAGCTAATTTAGTAGGAATACTAGAATAATTTCTTTCGTCAAAGATAAGTCTTCCTTTTGATTTTAACTTTTTAACGTTTTATAAGTATAAGCTAGAGCAGAGAATCGAGACGAGATGAGATTCGTCATAACTAGGGTACTCTCTATCAGTTACCATAAGAACTTGTCTACATTTCTAC